>JBBPOD010000330.1:0-21136 GCA_038091255.1 Tylopilus intermedius | reverse complement strand
GACTCTGGGCGACCAGGCTTTTGCCCCTTCACCAACCGTAGCACGACAGCAGAATCCTCCCGGACTTCCGACCATGGCTGTTTGCCAGCCTAACAGCTACAGCGGTATGAGTACATTCCTGGTAATTAGTTGAAACCAATCTGGAGAGCGACACAACCAAAAGAATAAATATCGCTCTTTGGTGTCCGGGAGAATGTTTCTTCAGGATCAACTTGCTCTGGGGCGATCCAGCGCAAGGCTCCTGCTCGTGCGGTGGATCTTTGGAGATAACCCAGTGCCTCTGGAGTTTTCCCCACCAAGGAAGCATATCCAAAGTCGGCCAAATGTGCAGTGTAATCTGCATCGAGAAGCACGTTATTCTGTTATTTGGTTAGATAAGATGAGACGAGGATTTCATTTTGACGCACGCAATTCAGGTCACCATGAATAATCGGAAAAGAATGCACTATAATGAATTAGATTTCCGTTTGGCGCCTGTAACTTACAACAGCTCACAATAGTGCAACCCATTTGCAATGTTCAGTAACTATGACGCAACTCAATGTTAGAAGAAGTAGTGGATGCCAGTGAGTGGACGCACAAACTGGAACCGGTGTCCCAGCACCAGATAATCATCATACTTCCGAGTCGCTAAGAAACGGTAAAGCGATTCATTGGGCATCCATAACGAAACCAATGGCATTGCCCCCCACATTCCAAACCCATACGCAATGCCAAGGAACGGACTCGGAACGACATTGTCGTGGTCGAGTCGCCTCCATATCCCAAGTTCCTGACGGAGCATCTACAAGAGGTAGCTTCAATCGCACTTATTGCCATGGATAGAATGGAATACCTTGACAGACTTATCGCTCATACCTTCATCTATTGTGAATGTGAATCGGAACGCCTTCACAGCCACTGCCTGGGAAGAGGTATACCATAAATTATAAGCAGCACGTGAGTCAAACCAGTACGAACCATCTTTGATGAACCATCACGATGGTACCAACACTTGTATACATCACCAAAACTCCCCCCAGCGATATACCGATCATCGGCTTTGCGGATACAATCTGTGAGATCTGGTGGAGGGGAGGGATTTTGACTAATAAAAGCTGGGTTTGACCGGGAACAATATTGAACGAAGGGGGGTCACACACCCTAGGGCTGACGTTTCACTGTGCTTCCTTCACGGAGAGAGAAGTAGCACACGCGCTGGGGGGCGGAAATGCTACAATGGAGTTATTTGGGCTAGATAGCTATGTGAAATATAAGTGACCCAACGGAAGGCTTGTTCAGCGCCAGAAGAGAAGGGAGTTACGGGAATTAAGAGATTTGCGACCAACATTGAGAATAAAGTGCAAAACTGTCTAACCTACCTGAAACTGAGGGGGATCTGCTTTCTCAGGCGTGGACGAGGTTTCTGAGGAGGCATTTTCACTGTTATTTGAGTGCTATGGAGAGGACAGGATAAGATCTAGGAAACGCGCAGGGATGGTTAGATTTGATGACTTACATTAACCTCAAGATCCGTCACCTTCCGTGAAGAGGGGCTACGCGTCGAGTGTGGTGTAGAGGGGATGTACTCCACCCACTCCCCGCCTCCCCATGTCCCTCGGCAACAGGAAAAAGCCAAACTGGCGTGGGAATAGGCCCTAGAGCGCCCACTCCCACGTCCACCACGCGAATTACTCGCAGTTCGACCCAATTCAACCCCCCTACCAGAGAGGAAATCGTCAGCCGGGGGGCACATGCCACAAATACATTTTCCACCAAACCCTGCTGAAGCTACGAATTCCGCAGGGGGTGAAAAACGTACAGCTTCAAGCTTTTCATCATGACGTAGGTGCGACCAGTGGTTGCATTCCAGAAACGAGTAGTTTTGTCACAGGACTCGGAGGCGCTCACAATGACCTGGCCATCTGGTGGGAGTGAGAGCAAAGTTATCCAGCTCGAGTGACCTGCCCATGGTTGCCCAATCTCCTGTGTTGGAATTCCAGCAGCAAACCGTCTTGTCCTAAGATGCAGAGAAGAGTCCGCTACCATCGCGCCGTGACCACTGTATACAACGGATTCCACGTTTGTGGCCTTTTAGAGGACCAAGGACGAGTGCGCCGCTATCGGCACTGTAGACACGAATGTCGTTTCTGTGCTACATGCCAGTCTGCCGCCGTTGGGAATCTCGTCGATCTGGATGGAGCAGTTGATCTGCTTTCCCTCCAGGGTATACATAACCACGTTCCAAAACCAAGCACAATGCGTTGATCATCCGGCGAGACGGCAATCATGGGAGTACCACCCTGGGTGAGCCCATTCTGTGAGAAGCTTGCGAGATTTGATGTCCCACAGTTTGATTCTCCCAATTTCGTCACCGGTGATGATCTTTGTGCCATCCTTGGTCACGGCAAGACCTGCTCGTGCTCCATTGCCCATTCCTCCCTCCCGTTTTCTGGATTCCAGACCTTCAAAAATCTATCATAGGAATCCGTAACCACACGTCCGTAAGATACGCAAGGGCGGCGCAGAAAGTGCTTTCATGCCCCGGCCCGGGAATGACCAGGCGTGGCCGACGAGAATCACCGCTGGACCATTCTATTGTCACTATCGACGTGAAGTCCACTGTGGATGTTTGCGAATTATGCTTAGCGTGGTGATGAAAGGGTGCGGTGAAAAGACACAGGAGAGCGCGATCTCATCATCAATGCATCACGAAAGAAGAGTAGGTGGCAGTGTGGCATGAAGCTGACGTAAGGATCATGGGACTAGTTCACACTCGGTCGCTCACTGCCAGTGGCACTCTCCTTGTGATGCCACCCTGCAAACCGTCGTAGGCTCGAAACACGTTCTCAAACAATGCCAAATGGGCTCGGTACAACCTCGCTGTGTCTCGTCGCAAGGAAACGGAACCATCCTCGAGCAGTGTATGGAACTTTAACTTGCCTGGCACGCCAGCAGTCAACTTTCACGTGTTCTTCTATGGGGAAATATTACACAGGAATCTAACTGGACTGTTTCTCAGCCACGATCAGAGCCTGAGGATGCACCTAACACTCGGACCAACATTGCTACGTCCAGGTAAGTATCGTGTCCGCCTAGTACGACAGTTCTTGACGACTTTCATTCCATCAGTTTCTTCATTCCATCATTCAACTGCTTTGACTACTGGTACGATGCCCCCGGGCCGATGGACTCTGGCAACGCCATTCTGCTCCAGAAGCCTTCACCCCCGAGATCCTTTCCCGATTGATGACTATGGCGTGCAACCTGTGTAATGCATTCTAAATTCCCCACCGCCGTTCGAGTATGCGCCTCAGGCTGTGCGTGTGTTCAATCACCACGGGGAAGAACCCGCGTTTCAGAGCGTGGAGGCTACACGGAGCGAGTCGGAGTCGTATCATCGGGTTGAACGACATGGTTCTAGAATCTCAGGAGGCAAAAAAGGAGGAGGAGAAATGCGCCCGTCGATCTTTTTCAAGAAAAGAAAGGGTTCGTATGTACCTTTATTTTGTTGATTAATGAACTGGGGTCCCCATACATCGTATGTTCGTTTGTGGAGTTGGAGTGAATTGCTCCGAGCCGGCCCTAACCGGTTGGGCGGTCCGATCGACCGAGTCTCGGCTCGGAGGTCAACTGCTGTTTCATCTTTACTGATCGCGGTCATCCGGGTCGCAACAGGAAATCACTCTGCAGAGACTAACTCGTCGCTCAGTAACCTCCCAAGAGCTTCACAGCCAGATTGAAGTCATTTGGATATCCTTCTGTCCTCATTGATCACCTAGCTGCTGACATTGGAGTATCTCAAGCTCTTCAACATCCATGGGCACAATATATACGGTCAGTGGTGCACGCGCCTGAACCGCAGTCGAATAATATTTGATGTTTGGACAGACAGCACCAGGCTTCTTTGTCCAGGAATATGCTGATCAGTCGTCCACCGACGAGGTACGCATGATGCATCAAACCCAGACTTCTCTTTTGATCGCAAGTTGGGCTCTGTTCAACGCTTGCTAGGCTGTGAGTTTAACGCGTACACTGCACGTTCTACGAAATGCTACGTAACAGCTACCGTGCATCTTTACTGACTCGGAGCAATTTTCACTATATATCGCAGGTGCTCCCCAGATTCGGTCTCATAGATGACAGTGTTGACCGATGGACGACGTTCATCGCCAAGATCAAGAAGTTAAATGCAACCGCCAAACCGGGGGTGCAATTCAAGGTCTTCTTTCTGGGCCGGCATGGAGAAGGCTATCGTACGTCAATTCATGTCCTCGTTTTGGTTTCGTGAGCTAACAATCTTATTTAAAGATAACATGGGCGCAAAAAAGCATGGCACCAAGGTGGGTTGTCAGCCTGTTATTCTAGACTATTACAAGGTTGACGCGATGACCACGGTCTCAAGGCATGGTGCGAGTGAGTTGCGTTTTCTGGGAGCAGGACTTTCTCTTTGACCATTGTAGGCACTGGGCAAAGCTGAACGGGGACCACGAAATCACCTGGGGACGTACGTCGTTACCTGGCTCCGACGATGATTTGACTGACAAGTTGCCTCCAGCTGACCCACAGCTTACGCCGTTGGGCGAGCAGCAAGCCCTGACGGCCCATGTTGCCTGGGAACAGGAGCGCCGCTCTGGGATTCCTCTTCCAGAAAAGCTGTATACTAGTCCTCTGACGCGCGCGATACGAACTCATCAAGTAACATTTGACGAGGTCGTTCTTCCCTCGGGTCCAGAGGCGATCATTGTTGAGGTATTGTCATATGTTAGACTAGTATACCCACGATACTCATGCATGCGCCGCACAGAACATTCGCGAACACAACGGCATTCATACATGCGACAAGCGGCGGACACGCTCAGAAATACAGGCCGCATTTCCAAAATACGACTTCGAGGAGGGATTCACGGAAGACGATCAACTCTGGACCTCTGATTATCGTGAAACAGACGACGACATCGATCGTCGGGCGAGGCAGGTGTTGGATATGATATTTCACAATGACAGGGAGCAATGTGGGTGTCGACTTGTTGAGTCTATCTTCCACCTGTGTCCTTTTGGATTGGTCTCTCTCGGCACCGAAGCTTACATGTGGCCCTTGTTAGTTATATCACTCACTGCCCACGGCGATTTCATTAGCGGTTTCTTACGGATGTGCCGTCATCGTCCTTGGATTCTACCCACTGGAGGTTCGTGCCCGTGTTTACGCATTGTCCAGAATGGCTGAACGTTCTGCTTGCGCTAAGGTATTTTACCGCTGGTTATCAAAGGGTCAATTACCACGGAACAACAGCGCAATTAGGAAATGCTACACATACCTCAATGGCACGTTATGCTAATATAATGGCCATGATCACTGGTGTGTTCATAAAGACCCCGCTGCTTGCTTTCACTGTGGGGTGCACAAGCCAGTGGTGTACGGATTAGACGTGAATGCATTTCGAAATTGTGCGCTATGATGTTCTGCAATATGATCTAGGGCGTCGACTGCAGTGTCTTCTTCGGTAATACATTCTTGAGTATGCTCATCTGTAACCGCCTCAAGTCGTTGCCGGGTCCCATCGGATGGGTTTCGTCGAAGTCACTGGCATCCCTCGATGGTTTGATTTTGTGATATTCTTGTGACGGGTGATCCCGACTTCCGAGTGGACATCGGGCTAGGCTCATTTCGGTGCCTCGTACCCTCACGCATTGCCAGGGAGGTGAGCCCTTAGACCTATTCAACTGATAGTATCGAGAGCTTACATTGGACGTAGTGTTACAGGTAGAGTCAGGTAGCCCCCGATAGATAAAAGCATGGTACCCGAGACCAAGGCTGTCGACTGAGACGACCGCCATCGTTCTTCAGGATGATGAAACTCACCCCAAGCACAAGAAAGTACGAGGTCAGTGACGCGCCAACTTGAATGTACTGTCCAAGACAATCCAGACATCCGATCGTCCTATCAAGATCCGGTACACATATGCCGTCGGTCGTGGCACTAAACATCTGCTAAGTTAGGTATTTCACACTATGACCTATTTCCCATACCGTTAGCATGTGAGTATCGGATTCTACGCGATGTTGTCCGATTCATGCACATTTTGTGGAGACTAAACCACCATCATTGTGTGCTAGATAACTTCCCCCATTCGGATTGACAGACGACCGTCCCGATCGGTGGATGGGGTTCGCTACGACGGTCGAGAAGCCAAATGCGACTGCACCGGGAGGCGTTCAATACAAGGTCTTTTTCCTCGGCCGACACTGATCTGCTCTGGAAACCGGATTACCACGAAACGCACGACGACGACGCTCGTCGCGTAACAAACATCTTGGATACTATATTTCACAACGATCGTGAACAGGGTAGGTTATTCCCTTGGCAATGTTTCTCCCTTCGCTGCGAACTATAGCATCGTCAGTTATATCCCTTACAACGCATGGAGGTTTCATTGGTGGGTACTTGAGGGTCTGCCATCCATCGACCGTGGCGTCTTCCCACAGGTGGTGAATACCACTTTGGATCGCCACACATCACCTGACGTAGAGGCCAGGAAACCTCCATCGGCAGGAATTATCCCGGTAGTCGTCAAAGCCTCCACTACAGAATGGCACAACCAAAGGAGACCGCGGCAGCAGAAAGGTGAAGTTATAACTCGTATCATAACATCATATGAAACGTACTCCTTGAGACAACGATCATGCTATATTCTGATACTGAGTAGCGTGTCTTGATTAGACGGCAACTGAAGTTGTTTCGGGACGTGGTTGAAAGTGTCTCTGTACTCCATTGAGCAGGTGTTCCACCACGCCCAGCGGGGAACTTATACATGGAGGCCCAATCGACCATTGCAGCATTGTCTAAAGTGAATGTCTCAGCCTACAACGAGTGAATGCAAGAAGCAGCATATTCGATTGGAGGATAAGCGATATTTTGGGCTCGGGACTAGTATACTTGCCCAGCGCGTCTCTCAGTCTATCACTAGCCATCAATATGCGCACCCATCAAAGAAGAAATACAAATACCTAGCTTTCAAGTACAAGTTGCTCGCCACACTAACAATGACATGTTGTACATCAATTCCTTTGTCGGAGAGTTGTCGCGCCGCTCCATCCTGGAACGCTCGTCCGAGAGCGCGTCGATGCGCTTCCGCACGTGTCGTGGACCTGAATGTATGCTGTTCTACTGCGGAATGAAGACCGCTAAATGAGAATGCGAGCTGTCCGGGCACGGGGATCGAAAATGGGGCTATCTCTGGAACAATCACTGGCAGATCGTCGGACTCCCGGGGACAGAACTCTTGCAACGAAGCAGCCGGCCCCTGTGAGCCCCGAGGCATCTTCAGCATGCGGGTCACCTTGTCATACGTGCGACCAACGCTTTCATCGAAAGTATTCGCAAGAATACGGAAGGACGAATGAGAGGCTGCCAGCACGAGGAGGGTATGGCCACCAGAGATCAATAATGTCAAGAAAGGAAACTGAGGACACTCTTCCGGAGGCGACGCGAGGAGCGGCGTTAGCGTGCGCTTGCTACGGAGGGTATCAGAGCAATGAACAAGGGAGTTCAGAGATACGTGGCAGCGGGACGCACCATGTGGTGCACGCCGACGAGTGGTTTACCAAGAGCAGCAGCAAGCACCTTGGCAGCGTTTGATCCAACACTGAGGCAACCGCCAATACCTATATCCCGATGAGTCGTTAAAATAGGCAATGCACTAGTCCGCGCTCACCCGGGCCTCTGGAAAAAGCGACGCCGTCAATCTGCTGCATCGACATACCTGACTCCTTGAGGGGCTCTTTGAACTGCAAAAGGCTACACCAACGACCCTCTCTCGATTAACTCGGAATGTATAGCGCGTTCTGCCCACTCACCATGTTGCCCTGGTGTCAATGCCCTTCAATCGCAACTGCTGCGTGAATGCCACCGAAGCCTTCATGCCTGTGCCAATATGTCAGGCAGCTTCAGTGAAATCGCCCACAACCAAGCTCACAAGTTGTGTTGCTTGACGACTGCGTTCAATACGTTGGACAGAATTTGTCGCGACGATGTCACCACCACCGCACAGGTATCGTCTGCGGAGCTTTCCACTGGAAAAGTCTGCATGGTACAGTACTAATATTGGCTTCGAAGGTGTGCCAACGTTCCATATTACATAATGGTGCACACGCCAGAACGGCCTTGTGACGACCGTGACGCGTGACGACAACGCGTCACACGGGCCTGAGATTATCGCTATCTCATGCGGAAGGCAGCGGTCATTACGTAGCAAGTGGCAAGCACTACGGAGACGACGTTTCAAGCATTCTCTGGTTTTCAACGTGCTGGCACGAGGACACTCAAGTCGCGGCGATGGGCTGTGGGCTCTCGTCATTCGAACCCAGTGCAATGGCGCACTCTCACCCCAGCCTGAGACCCACCCGATCGAGAACCAGATAAGACGGATGCCCGAATGGCACTGTCTCGCTTGCGTGGCGCCATACTCGTGCCTCTCTGGGTTAGAACGATGATAGTCCCTCCTACTTAATCCCCTGCGAGTTCAGTCTCATGGCGTTTCAGGGTAAGCCAACGCCTTCAAGTTCAACATCGTTATCGCAATGGGCTCAACAGGCGGACACGGACGCTGTTCTCAGCTGGAAAGCAATGGCGCAGTCGTCTCTCGGCTCGCAGAACAAGACAATGTCCCTTGGTACAACAAACCCAACCTTCGACTTTTATACTTCTTGATGTTTCCGGCCTGTTTCGCGGTGGAGATGACAAATGGGTAACTGGTTTCATGACGATGCATGGATGAAATGCTAACGCGCAAAGTCAGTTTTAGTGCATCCTTGGTGAATGGCTTGCAGGCTGTACCATCATGGCTGGAATGTGAGGCGGCCATTCGTTTAACAACGAGAAAGCGCTGACCTAATGACAGATTATGATCATCCTCATTCCACCTCGTTGGGTCTTATGACTGCCATGTATCCTTTAGGCTCAATCGTCGCCCTTCCCTTCGTTCCCTTCGTCGTCGATAAGATGGGAAGGCGATTTCCAATCTTGTTAGGAGGGCTCATCTCAGTATTTGGAGCAATGCTTCAAGGTTTTGCGTCAAGTTGTACGTGATCTCAACTCTTCGAACTTAACGACAGAACATCCTCTCATGTTGAACCCGGTAGTCACCATGTTTATCGTTGGTCAGTTTATTCTCGGATTCGCGAATATCCTCTGCACCGTAGCGGCATCTTCCCTGATTGGAGGTACGGCGGAATTAATTCCACTTCTGGCACCCCACTTAAATTACTTCCGTGTCACAAGAACTCTCACATCCCAAAGAGCGAGCGGTCATGAGCTCTCTTTTTGTTTGCACGTACGACCTTGGTAAATTGGTCGCTTATGAGCAGAATCCTGGAGCTCATTTCTCCAAGGTTCCGTATGTGCGGCAGCAGCCATCCTCAGGACTTTTGCCTTGACCGACAATTTGGGATGGAGAATACCATCGTTCCTACAAGCAGCACCTAGTCTCCTCCAAGTGTCGTTCATCTGGTACTTTCCAGAGTCTCCGCGTTGGCTCATATCAGTGGGACGAAGAGATGAAGCATACCACATCCTTGCGAAATATCATGCAGAGGGCGACGAAAACTCGGAATTTGTCAAGGCGGAGTACACTCAGATAGAGGAGGCGCTGGAAGCAGAACTGGCGAGTGTCATGAATCAGAAAAAGGCACTGTCAACACCGGGAATGCAAAAGCGCATCATTATCGCGGCTTTCTTCGGCCTGTTCTCCCAATGGTGTGGGATTGGATTGACTTCGTGAGCCCCAATTTTGGTTTGCCATTAGTTCAACTACCCAAGGCGCCCAATAGATACCTCCTCTCCCCAATTTTAGACAGTATCGGAATTCACGACAATCTTACAAAGAGTACCATCAATTTTGCGAAAGTTTCTTGGAGTCTTGTCAATAGCACATTTTTTGCGTTCACAGTGCCTCATTACCCTAGACGGAGGATATTTCTGGTAAGTGCACTTTCCTCCACTTGCTGCGACCCTGAGCTTTTCGCAGCTGTCTACTGTCTTTGTATTCATTTTGTTTACTGCATTGACTGTAGCTACCGCAGAATATTCATTCACCCACAACAAGATATCTGCCCATGCCGTGCTTGCGTGAGTAACTGGGTCACTAAAGGATGGTCTTCCATTCACACCCCGTATTCTAGGCTTATTTTTCTGTATAACCTGGCTTACAATATGGGATTCGGTGCCTTGATTTACAGTAAGCAATAAATTGTCTGCGACACCATACCACTCTTTGACGCGGATGATTTTTTTTCGCAGCCTATCTGATCGAACTTTTCCCTTTCCATGTCCGAGCCAAGGGCATCAGTATTTACCAGTGGTTCTATCGCGGCGGGGGATTCCTCAACCAGCTCGTGAATCCCATTGGGATAGATCTCGCAGGTACGTTCATATCTTTTCCACGTTCTTGTGACTCTACTAAAGCAGGTGAGAACGACAGGCTGGAGATGGTACATCGTGTAAGCTCTCCTTTGGAATCGCAAGTGGGCATATTCTGAGGCATGCGAAGCTACTGTGTGTGGGACGCCTTCCAGGTCGTGTTCGTTTACCTCGCGTTCCCTGAGACATCAGGGCGCACTCTCGAGGAACTAACATTTTGTAAGTCCGCCTGCTGTCTAAGAGCCATCCTTCTCACTGGTTGATTCATCGACAGTATTTGAGGATGATCAAGAAATACGAGATCATCGTGGGGTCGAGTCTCTCTGTGCAAGCAGTGGCATTGAAACATACGGTACCATGGCATCCACTGCTGGATCAAGAACTGTTCACGGATTGCAGGATAACTCTGAGGCAGAAGTATCCAAGTGTTCCCTCACGCGCACGTGATGATTTTAGATTATGAATTACTACAGACTGGATTCATGTCCGAGTATGGTTCTGAAACCCTAGCGTGTCGTACCGAAGTCGAATTAACTTTCTATGTTCATACCGAACAGTTCCTCGACTCGGCACGAACACTCTCGGAACTTCTTTGAGTACTCAGTCAGCCACTCGGTAGCCCCGATCAGTTGCTGTGCCAAACCCTTCACCGCCGGCATCAGGCACGTGGTCAATATGATTACGTGTCTCAGGGGTAGTGGGGACGCTGTTACGTTGAATTGAGTCTTCTGGACAGCAGGTGCCTGGGTCCGATCCAATGGGGATACACCACGATCGATAAGCAAGACGCCCGGATCCCTGAAGAGACCTTACCCAGCAATATCCCAAAACATAGACACATGGCCAATTCGTCCGAGATACCCTAATTTTGAAAGCTCAGCCTCGGTGCCCAGCACAATTCAAGTAGGTATTTCCTAACAATCGCCCGTGTGAAGGAGAGTTGATGTCCTCCCATCAAACTTGGTCGCAATGGACTTGCTGCGGGATGGGCAGCCTGACTCGGGATCGAGTGGCACTCCATTAGATAGCAACAACACGATCGTCTCTCGGCTTGCACGACAAGACAGCGTTCCTGGGTACAACAAACCGAACCTTCGAGTCTTTATGTCTTGATGCTTCCGACCTGTTTCGCAGTGCGGGTAAATCGGTGCCAAGTGTCGGTGCCAACGCAGTCACAGCGCAAGTAAACGTGAACGAGCTGATGCCAGTCTCCACCGTCAAAGATCACCTTTGTTGCAGGATTGACAAACTGTTCAAGCTATGAACACCGGCGTGCGCATGACTGACTCAGTGCAGTGATCGGGGTCACGGCGTTCAGCCTCGCTGTTAGCGATGTGTACGACTAGTACTGGAAGGACCCGTTGGCGGTAACGCAGACGTAATCATGATGCAATACCAAGACACGGGTTCGATGGCGAACGAGAATCATACACTTACCTTTCAGGTGCTTCATATATCGGAACGCAGAAGATCTTCGGAAGGTCATGTGATTACACGCATCGATGCCTGATTGCTGTCAGGGGTGTTGACAGCGTGATTAGTACTCCAGTTTTCACTATTAGATCGACTCTAATGCGAAGACGTGTCCAGTGGATCAGAGACGTGACTCGTACATGACACGAGCAAGTCGTGGAGAGGTGGCGACTGTGGACCATGGTGAAGAAAATGCTGGATCGTAGAAATTATCACCTCTGCAGGAGGTCGTTCCTCTATCTCTGACCAGCAGTCTTGGATCAAGTTCCAGTGCGAGTCGTCCATTGTTCGAGATGCCGGTCGACCTGGCTTGCGTCCCATTGCCAAGCGTAGTATGACCGCCACATCCTCCCGAACTTCAGACCACGGTTGTTTTCCGGACAACACCTACAATGGGATCAGCACGGATGTAAGTGGTACCAGCATCCAAAAAACATACCTGGAAAACGACACAGCCAAAAGAGTATATATCGCTCTTTGGTGTCCGGATGAATGTTCCTTCTGATTGGACTTGCTCAGGTGCGCTCCAGCGCAAAGCTCCTGGTCGCGCGGTAGATCTTTGAAGGTACGTCAATGCTTCGGGAATGTATCCCACCAAGGAAGCGTAGCCAAAATCGCCTAAGCGCGCAGTGTAATCTGCATCGAGAAGGATGTTGTGCTGTGGCGTGGTTAGACAGAGGGGTACTGGAGATCTCAATTCTGACGTACGCAGTTCAGGTCACCATGGACAATCGGAAAGGAATGCACTGCAGCCTGTCACTTTCTCCAACATTCACAATGATGATAGCGACCCACAATAGCGCAATCCATTGGCAATGTCCAATAACTACCGCATAGAGTGAGGAGACATGGATAGAACAGAAATCATTGGACGCACGAAATGAAGCCGGTGTCCCAGGGCTAGATTATGGTCATGGTTCGCTAAGAAAATGTAGAGTGATTCATTAGGCATCCACAATGACACCAATGACATTGCACCACGCATTCCAAATCCGTATGCTATGCCTAGGAACGGAACGACGTTGGCGTGATCCAGCCTCCTCCAGATTCCAAGTTCTCGACGAAGCATCTACGGCAGTTTAGCACGCATTTCTTGATTGTCGATGAAATACGCCACCTTGAAAGACCGATTACTGGATTCTCCATCTGTGGCGAATGTAAACCGAAATGCCTTTACCGCGACCTGGTGGAGAGTGAGTACTAGATAACATGGGAGATGTACCGCGCCCATACCTCCTTAGGCGATCCGTCATGGTACCAGCACCGATATACGTCACCAAAACCACCGCCAGCAACATAATGGACGTTAGCTTTGACAATGTGGGGCGTGAGATCGGGTGGAGGTGGAAAAGCTGCTCTGAAAAATATCGATTACACCAGAATGTTATGATACCGTGGTCGACATACCCGAGGTTGGAGGTTTCACCCCGTAGGTACAGCGAGTCTTTTTCGCGTGGATTCGTGTCTCGCGTTGCAGGGACAGGGTCGGTACTGGCTGGGGGGGAGGATTGGATCCGGTTTTCTGTATCATTTAGCTTCGAGAATTTTTCAGCAAGCGAGATCAACGTTGTGATATGAAAATGCTCACACAAAGGTCAACCTTCAGAAGCTGTGTAGGGAATGACGGAGGTGGATGGGAAACGGTGTTTGACTGCGCTTCAAGTTCAGTGGTGTCTATCTGCTAGAGTAGGACAACAGATGAGTAAATACCAAAGTGCATCTGATGAGCATCATTACCCGATTATTGACCAAATCTGATGAAGGTACTCGCCATATGTGTATCACCCCTTTCCATCCTACTGAGAGGACGAATTCACCGGAGGGAGAGAAACAAACGGCGTTGACATCCTTATCATGCTGTAAATTCTGTCCGATCTGAGCGCCAGACATTGCATCCCAGAGACGAACGGTCCGATCATTCGACACGCTTGCGAGGATGGATCCAAATGGGGAAAGCGAAAGCGAGATCACCCAATCGCTGTGTCCAGTCCAAGGTTGTCCGATTGGTCTCCCTGTTTCTGCACTCCAACAGCGAATGGTTTGGTCGAAGGCTGTAGAGAAGATCCTGCTGCCATCGAGTGAGCATACTACACCACGGACCCAATCCTTGTGGCCCTTCAACGGACCAAGGAGAAGTGATCCATTCTCGACGTCGTAGACGCGGACATCGTAGCCAGTGGCACATGCAAGTTTGTGGCCATCAGGAGAGAAACACGTGGAGGACACTCTGCTCCCGACCTCTATGGATCGATAAACCTGCTCCCCTTCCACGGTGTAGAAAACCGTCGTCTCATAACCGACCGCGATGAGACGATCGTCTGGGGACATGGCAAAGCTAGGGAAGCTCCCTGGACGAGTCCATCCTTTGACAACTAGGTGCGATTCGACGTCCCACACTCTTATCCTCCCGTTGTTGTCTATGCTGATGATCCTCGTACCGTCTCGAGTTACAGCAAGGCCTCTTACTGTGCTGTCGTGCTTCATCGGCACTCCTTCTTGCGCCTTGCTTTCCAGATTCCAGACCCTCAGGTTTCCGTCACTTGAACCGGTGGTGACTCGTCGTCCATCAGGGAGAAATGCGACGACGGAGACCGAGTCGTCATGCCCAGACAATACTAGCTTTGGTTGAGGATATGGATATGGTAATGGAGCACTTGACATGAGTTGGGAGTGGTTGCAGCGCGAAAGCCGATTTGTTTGTTTGCAGCTAATTGGCCATCTTCACGTTATGTACTACGGTTACGGTACCAACTTGAAGAAAGCGCCGTCTCGACCTGCGCTCTGTTACAATCTCGCCCTTCTCTGACCAGCATACTTCAAGCCGCCAAATTAGATCAACCTTCCGGGATTAGCTTCCACAGAGGATCTTCGTCATTCGACTGACAAAGGCGATGATTTGTGCAAACTAAGCGATGGAGAGCTTGCCATCACCGAACCGTGAGCATTCGTTGGACCTCGATGTCGCGCGATGGTGTTGGAGCGACTACCCGGGGGATGACGATGCGGTCGTGCATGTCAGGATGGAAGACCGTTCCACCCCACGAAAGAATATCTGAGGCAGAGGTCACGGAATGACAAAATCCGCGGCTCCAGAGAACTCGTTCAATAAGCAGTGTGTCACCTGAGCATTCAACTCCGTCGTGTGCGGTATCCGAGGACATTCGCAGGAGTGTGTGACGGTGGTCACGGACTCGTGTCTACCAGGCATCAAATCCTACAGCCAGAACCGTGCACAGTTCGATTTTATGGACAAATCGAGTTGATTGGGTGTGCGAATGATGGCACCAAGAATCAAGGCCCATATTGGTCGCGACGGCTGGCGTCGGCTTGTGCGAGTGACGAGAGAATGGCGATTTGAAGAATTTCATGGTGAGAAATCTCTGCTGGGGGAACCTCGAGGGGATACGGTGGAAGGAATGAATCAGCTCTTTGACAATTTGGCTTCAGTCTTGGCAATGATCGGTGGCTTCCACTCAGTAGGATCAAATAGCCTACCAATGCAGGTCTCACCGAGCTCCGACAGAAGCTACAGATCCAACGCGGGCAGTGGGGCCTGAACACAGCGCCCTACTTCGTTGTCGGACTCGGAAGCATAACGCGTACGTATGAGTTTGAGGGAGAGCCGCCAAGCCAAATAGTATTAGTACAAACAAACGTAAATATGTCGAGCATGCTGCCATCCTGGAAGAAGATGAAAGGGATGTACTCCCGGCGATCACGTGCACCCAGGTGTAACCCGAGTTGGAAATTTTGAGTCAGGAATGAATACGAGCGGGGATTGACGCTAGATGGAAGCTCTGGGCGAGTGCTCGAGAGCGAGCGGAACCGGAGCAAAAAGGAATATTTATCAAGTGCCAGTGTGGGTTGCATCGGATGCAGTGAACATATAGTCATGTATAAAGTAGTACTGACAGCGAAGACCAAGTCTGGGGGCTAGATGGGGAGCGAGTGTGACAAGAGTCTGCCCACGTACACATGAACTGTACCTGAACAAACGAGTGGATTCGCTGTGAAGCGGATAAAGGATCGATGTCCCAGTCTAAGTCCGTTATCGGAACAATCTAGGGTGCGGTTATATAAGCCAAGAATCCCGACGCAGGGCTCCCGTTTTAGAGCGCAGCCGCAGCATGGATGTATCTGGCCTGATAACCGAGTCAAAACCTGTCGAGCACGAGGTCACATACGAGTCGGGCGGGCCGAAGGGTGTGTGGTATGGCACGTGTTCCGTCGTGGTGGCATGTTCTCGGCGTTCATTTGGTTATTGACCCAGCCTTTTCGCTCAGGCTGATCGAGAAGAAAGCGAGTTTGGCCGAATGGAGTGAAAAAGAGCGCGTGTCAGCACCATCAAGGTTTGGGGCCTGATGATATCATGAGCATGACGAGAGAGTCCGTACGTAGATTCGTGATCCTCGGCTCCTGTGGTGCAAAGGGGTTGAACGGGCAAGGCGTGGAGGGAGAAAGCATGTGCGACACGTGTCCGTTTCGACGATCATTAATGACTTACATTTCATAGCCAACCAACCGCGCTGCACAGAAGTGATCGACATAAGTTTGAGGGCGGATCGTGAGACAGCGTCGCCAACATCGTGAAGGATGTTAATGGAGCTCATTTGAGCCAGTAAGAGGGGATGAACCGCGGTACGACAGGAAAGGCTGGAGAGCACAACAACAGAATTTGATGATCGCCGAGGGTCACAAACGTAAGCAAGCGAGTGGACTCACCAAGCTAATGGTCACGTCAAGATGTGTGACCAGTCATTGAGGCCAACAGAGCCTGAGTCAGAGCTGAGCGCGAGCGAGACTCGGGGCTCGAGCGAGGCTCGCGACCGAGCGGAACAGGTGAAATGGGTGTATCACGGGTCGTAACGGACGTGGCGGCGTAATGCGCAGCGGTTGTGAGGCATAGCGCGCGTCGTAAGTACGCGAATGGAGAGTGCGCTAGTAGCGACTAAGTCTACGGGCCGGATGGTAGCGGAGTGTAGCAAAAGTAAGTAATAACTAGTATATGGCGAGCCGGGCTGTGGTGTTCACTACTCACTCGCCGGAGCACTCCCGTAACAAGATGATATCAGGTGACGCAAATGGTAGGCAATCCCCGAGGCGATCCGCGCCAAGACCATGACGATGTTGGGTAGGACCAATATATTACGGCCCAGATCGTCGATAGAGGCCTCAGGCCATAACCAACACAAGAAGGCGACGAAGGGAGGGACACCTCTGGGACTTTTAGGCAAGGTGTGTGAATCGGAGCCCATGTGGAATGACTCCATGACTCCATGTCACAGAGCCTGCGTAGAGTCCCAAACGTCCAAAATGGGTCGATAGCGGCGTTGTTTAGCTGACGCTGTTTGTTAAAATTGGCGGAGGACCTGGCAATGCATATCATGGGTGGCAATGTTAGGAATGGCCTCATGAATGGGTGAATTCGTTCTGGGGGCTCAAAGAATATCCGGGCCATGGTGCAAGATGCAAGGGTCGACCGAGCGTGGGACCCATCGATGTCACAACCTTTGCTTACGCAGCTTATGGCATGGACTCGTTCAACGACCTTACACGTGACGGGTAAGCACCAATGTTTCATGACTAAAAAAATGGAACCACTGGAACGGTAGTACTCGTGTTCTGAATCATGCCCACCACGGTCATGGGGCACATTCGGAACGCCACTCTAAGCATTCCAATGGCATGCTGTGCAACAATGGAACCGCGGAACATACTCGCTCGGCCCGCACACACCATTCTGCGTCGTCACTTCAGAAACATTTACCCTCGTTTCTGTCCTTGGATAAGTGTACCCCTTCAATGCCACAAGGTGCGTGTTTCCTTTTCTCCGGTGACAGCCTGCCTCGTTCAGAAAACCCGAACAATAAACACGAGTCAATTCATACATCAGCTTGCTGTTCCATCTCCGTGGTACGTGGCAGCCCTCCATAGCGGTGACCACAGCCCGTCGCATGTTTTCCAGCCCTTATAAGATAACTTTGGGGTATAGATCCTATGACACACCTCCCAACATACGACGGAATGAACCCTCCAACTTTCAGGAGAACGACCACTGCGTCGTCAATTGCATCCACTGCGAGTCAGCAGACTTTTGTAACCGCTTACGAATCCTGCGACTCGAGCACAGCTGTAACGGTCGCACGACAATCATCGCACAGAACCGGGGAAGCCATGAGCAGTCGACTTTTTGTGACCAGGTTAGTTGTCGTATATCGTGGGCCAATAAGATTGATCTTCGGATGTAGTCACCCAGGCAAATCAGGATACCATCGGGTCTTTTCTTCTTGGTCTTGGCCCCCCATTCTCTGGAGGCGTTTCGGTGTACCCAGGAGGAGCGACGCGCAATCTTCAGAGGTATGTGGCCTATATTTTTATACATTAGCCCTAACCCATACTCCGCTCGATTTTAGAATTGCGAGGGATGCGATTCTAACCGCGTTGGCGACACAATGACCAATGCGGGCCCTGGTATGCCCACGATCCTCTCCGATAACATCACTGTTTCGTCTCCCATCTCCTCGAGAAATCCTACCTCTCCCTTTCCCCTTTCATCCTCGGATCTAGAATCACCAAAAACATGCCATGATTCGCCCTGTACAACGAGAGATTTTGGTCCTGGTTTACGGGTGTACGAAGAAGAGAGGCAGACACATCACGAAAGCCAACTCATTTACAATGACAAGCCAAACGGTCGGTGCATTTCGTCGGATCACTATGTAATACATCACTGATTACCGTCTTTCCAGCATCTCTTCAAGTTAAATTCAAAACCGCCGTTCTCTTCGGAGAAACTGGTGTCGGCAAGAGTTCGCTGATTAATTTGATGGCTGGTCATGATGTCGCGAGAACATCTTCCGGCCTCGTTCCCTGCACGCAGCAGAACAAAGAGTATTATTTTACTCTCTCAAGCCAACTATCGCTCCGCGTCGTCGACACCATCGGGATCGACGCCTTCGATGGCCCCATACAAACCATCCGGTCCCTCCCCAAAACCAAAGACATCGACCTGGTCCTGTTGTGTATGAAGGCGGGGCGATTCACCGCCTCGATGGAGCGAACGCACTACTTAATTTCGGAGCTGCTCCGCAATCATCGGGTGCCCCTTGCCCTCGTCATCACGCACCTCGAGGATGAAGCTGTGATGGAGGACTGGTGGGAAGGGAACGCACGGACAGTGCAGATGTTTCAGATCTACCCTGTTGCCCACGCATGCGTCACCGCTGTCTCACCCCGCGAAATATCGTACGTGGCGAAACGGGCCGAGTCGCGGCGTGCTCTTCAGGAACTGTTTCAAGATGTTCTCTGCGTTCGTAAGATGCCTTACATGCAAGCCTTACACAACCAGCTTGTCAAGCTCGTCAAGAAGCCCGTCTTGTTCTTGATGAGAAGACAGAGGAGAAACAGAGTGAGGAGGGAGCTCGAGAGGGAGTATGCATTTTCTCGTCAAGAGGCGCAAGGATTGGCGGAGCTGATCACGAGAGGTTAATAACTGACACGGTCCAAGTAGCCCGCCCTGATGGGCGCAAGTAGCTGGCGAGGGGGCTTGTGACTTTTCTTAGCATATCATCGCTTTCGCTTGCGATGCTTGTTCTATTTAACCTATTACTGTTTCCGCTCAGCAACTATGATAGGCTCGGAGAGGAGCGCTAACTATAGTACATACTCGCTGGTAGCGTTGACAGTACATTCTTCCTCAGCAATCTTGGCACTGACTTCTGTTAGAGGCTGGTGCGCAGAGGATCGCCGACAATTTCTTAATCAGTCCGTTCGACACGTGCAGCAGCGAGAACACCTTCATTGCTGCGCAACAATAGAAAACGTCGGACATAATGGGTATCAGATATCTGACATATCTACGCAAGACAAGATACTCGAGAGATGATGTCACAGGTGCAGAAAGATCAAGACGGGATTTCCGCCGACGGTTGAATGTACGACGGACGAATGCGACTGTGTTGAAAACAAAGGGGCGTACGGTTGTTGAAAACCTTTGGTATCAGGTGTTATTTTTCAGAAAAAGACAAAGCAGAAAACATTATGGGAGCAGCGTGTTCCTGCTCGTCGTTTACCAGATACGCGTCTCGAGCAAGAGGTCATTGTTGCCTTCCAACCCGATGCAGGCCTTAAGGAAAGCATCCAGTGCGTTGCGCTGCCTTCCGAGGCTGTTGACGACGTCGGTACCAGGCTTAACCAAAGGGGCCTTGCACATGTAGGACAAAAGCGACAGCACCGGGTAGAGCGGTGCAAAGTCGGCTTGACCGGCGGAGAGGTCACGGTACTTGACGCGGGTAAGTAACTCCGCGAGGATTGACAAATCTAAAATGAGAGGCGTCGCCAACAAAGAATCCTGCAGACAGAAAACATGAAAACTGCGAAGACCAGCTGTGTAGAGGTATGCTTACTTCGCATTCATTGAAGATGTTGATAGTCTGCCTGCCACCGCAGAAAATCTCGGAGTAGTACTCGTCGATAGCCCTTTTCGAATCTCCGACTGCAGGAACATACTTGATCACAACGATGTGATCAGGATGCTCGCCTTTCGCGGCCTTGCCCTTGACGCCGGGGACAGGAGGCTTGTACAACAAGCGGTTGGCCTCAACCATGTCATCGACGACGCTGCTCTTGCTGATCTCCTTGCTCTTGAACTGAGGCTCCGCGCTCAAGTTGTGACCGTCGTTGTTGCCAAGATGGTTGTAAGACGCGATAGACAATGGCTTGATGCCGGCGTTCACAAGGAACTCGGCGAGGACAGACTTGAGCTTCGTTTGTCCGGACTTGAGGTCATCACCACCAATAAAAGACTTCTCCCTCTCGGCAAGATCGACGACGCCGGGAACGAACGTGTTCTGAGGTGCCCCGTTCACGAAAGGCTCGCCCTCAAGGATGGCAGCGACAGCGAAGAGAGTCGAGGGTGATACCTCGGAGTGCGATACGCGGATAGAAGCAAGAATATTATCAGCGGTATCGTTCACACCAGGGATGACGTCACTGTAACGCTCGGTGTTGGCAGTCCAAAAGACAATAACACGATCAAGCTGGTTCTCGGCTTTGAAGTGGCGAATGTCGGCGCGAATATGCTCGAGATGAGCTTGTTTATCGGTACCGGGGATAACGTTGTCTGCGCGGGCTTCTTGGTTGGCAGCGATAAAGTCTGGGTAGTAGATGGAAGGAAGAGGTGAACCCAGAAGAGTCATATGGGGCTTCACTTGGCGCTGGAGATCATAGTCAAGCACGCGAGCACGTTCCATAGCCTTGTCCATGGG
>JBBPOD010000329.1:0-21138 GCA_038091255.1 Tylopilus intermedius | reverse complement strand
ACATGTACCGCGTTTTCGTGTCATAAATATGATCATTGTCATCTAAGGTACGAGACCGACTACTTCCATCCTCAAGCTTCTGCATAAAGTTAAAGAATCAATGTCAGTCTACTCCAGTCTAAAATCGTGTCGCAGCGGACAAACAATCTATCCATGTCGGACCACTACGCGTACTTTCCATAGTACTCCCGTGCGGCAGGTGCCATATGCCCATCCAATTGTATGTGAGATCCACTTGGCTTAGGTCGATGTGTATCTACTGCCCCAATGGGCAAGGTATATCTGAAAGGCCGTCGCCATCAGCCACAGCAAAGCGAGCGCGCATAGATCGATACCTCTCCTCGTCACATCCGTACGCTTTCGGCGTCAGCTTGATGACGGTATGCAGTGGAATCTTGATGTAAGGGAGATCCGCTTGTGCTAGGTCATGGAAATACGCATACCTATAGCGTAGCCAGCTCGAAGAGAGAGAATGGGACGAATACAAGGCGAACTCACAGGCATCGCAAGATGGCCTGGTGGCCGAATATGAGGATGTTTTCTTGTCGCTCGAGCTCCATGATCACAGGTTCCAACCGCACGACCACGTCGCGGTAGGACTCTCCCCCTCTGTAGCGGTAATTAAACTTGTCTTCGTCGCGATTCGCAAAGTCCTCCGGGTATGCTTGCTAACAATAAATGAGGTGAGGCTGCTTTTTGGGAACGATTTTGCACTGACTTCGATCTCCGCGTATGTCATTCCGTCACAAACACCAGCATCTAACTCATCCAAGGACTTCCACGTCAACTTGGGATAAGGTAGGTACTGTGCCGTTTGAATCGTCCGTTGAAGAGTTGAGGTCCAGACCTGCGTAGTATGAGCACGGAATATCATTGGTGGCATAAATGTTGATTTACAGTCAATGGTGTATCGCCAATATGCTTAGGAACGAGCTCCGGGAGGGCTTTGGCATATTGAAGGCCACGTGCGGACAGTGTAGAGTCCCCACCGATTTTCCCTTCGACGTTGAACTGGCTTTCTCCGTGCTACATCCAAATCTCAGCTCGCTCCATTGAACTTATAATGGGAGATTTCTTACTCTTGAAAGATAGATGCTCCGAGGCTTCACGTGGAGGTTCATGAGATAAAAGGCAACGCGACTCTGCAAATACCCATTAATACGCGAGAGTGTGACCTCGTTTCCGACGTCAGTTATCCGAATACAGGAGAGGTGGGGTTCTGTGACGGTCTCGTAAACAGCCTCGTATTCCTTAATACGCCTAAGAAAGTCGCGTTGAGCGACCTCCCTTGGCAGATCTTTGTAGTCTGGGTCTCCTGAAGAAACTTTGAGAGCTACATTGGCTGCTATCACGGCAGGGTCGTTGCAGACGGATTCGATGAAGACGACTTCGATACCCTTTTCCTTGGCAACCCGGGCTTCAATCTTAGCTCTGCAAAGTCATCTAGTTCAATGTGGAATGGAAACGACATGATACTTGCCGCCGACTGCGTGTGCTGTTGGTAGCATCTTTGCAACGCGCTGAGTATCTGATATTCGAAACGACTAAAGAGACTCACCATGTATACCCACATTACCCCCTTTCCTCAACCACTGGATTAGCATATCTAGACTATCTTCCGCCAGCTTATCCCGGATCTTGGTTGCCTCGACATTGTTGTGACTAAAATACTTCGCCGTATGGTCTTCCTTGATCCCACTCCTAATTCATGGCATGAGCTTATATACGTCGCATGGTCGCCACCACGAACTGTAAGGCCTTTTGCCTGGCACGGGAACGGCGTAGTTGCCCAACATTGAAAACCTTGCGAGAAAGTTCAGTGTGTGCATACCCGGGATGTCGCAGGTATGTCTACCTCGACGTCATATTCCAGCCACTAGGTCTAATCAGCATACGAGCCGCGCACAGTACGGGAATGACAACCTTGAGGTATCGCATGAGCTTATTGCTGAGGTATGACTTTCCCCGTGCGGGTAGTCCGACCTTGGCCACACTGTCAGCGTTCGGAGCAGGACCGCGCGAGCGTAGTGGTATACCATAGCGACCACGATCTTGGCTTCAGAGTAATCCGGCTTCGCGACTGGAGATACCGGTGGATGAACTGGTGGTGAGCGATGTTCCGGGACCACGCACCTTTGTTTCCGATGCCCACCACAGAGCGGGGAGGCGTTGGTGCCTGAGAGCCTTTGCGACTAGATGCAGTCGATTCATCGAACCGCTTCAGCCTGTGGGCGCGCTACATGAGGCGGATAAATTTGGTGACGGCGGCGACGTACATGGGTCCTCCAGCGCCGAAGATGACTGGGGGGTGTGCGCGATCTGTAAGGAGGGCATCGTCGACGAGGCCGTCTGACTGCATATCGTCCAAGATCCCGAGTGGTTGTTTTGGGCGTGTTTCGGAAGAAATCGAAGGGAACTGAACGCGATTGTGATCTTCCGTCATGATAAGGTCCGTAGCAACACGTGCGACCCGACATGTCCTCGACCGTGACGGTGATCGCACACTCCCTAAAACCGCCACGCGCGTTTCACTCGACTCTGTCTACGACGTTTGTACTCGACCAGCCCGACTCGAGCTGTATTTTCTTTGCGTTGTACACGTTCCCCCAAAGTATCATCATAGACAGACATGAACTCGCCGACCGCCGTCTCCCCTTCGAGTTCTGGGGCGAATCAAACCTCGAACTCCCTGTGTTTGCCCTCGACCAAACCGCCAGCTCCCTCCTGCTCATAAATGCCACCCCCACCGAGTTCCACTCGAGACAAGTCACCGTGGACATTCCTGTGCATGCGCGGTATGGCGCGCCAGGTATGGCTCAGCCAATCACAATATCCTCCCCCACGTCCTTCTGGGCCTGTCCTGTCTCTGGTGCGTGCGTCGCATAAAATGCTACCCGGGTTCTGAAGGCTCCATAGCAAATGTATCTACTGCCTTTTCCTCCGAGTCACCTGTAGCGAATTCGACCATGCTCAGCATGTTTCCGCTGTTCTCGGACCCGAGTGTCTCGTCGCACCATGCTTCGCTTCAAGTCCCTGTGGCTTCCAAGCGCGACTTGTTTGCCGTCGAGCTAGGGACTGCAGCGGTCATCCTCGTTGCATTTCTATGGCTAGTCCATCGCTCCTGGGGAGTTGCAAACGCGCTTCAGTCTCGTCATCTTAAAGAACAATAAAATTGTCCATGTGTATAACGTGTCGGAGATGCAATAGCAAGAGAGATCTGTGCGTACAAATACTCTAAGTGAAGCGGGGAACGGTCCGTACTGAGCATACACCATCGAGAGCTAGACAACTACACAACGCCGTTGCTTCACCATCTTGCCCCAGCGGCCTCTCATGCTTTCCTTGAGTGCGAGGTTGAAGACTTCCTGGACACCAGTGCCCGTCTTTGCTGAGCATTCAGCATATTTGGCCCCAATCTCCTTTGCTACACTGGCGCCTTGCTCTGTCGACACGGGTACCTGCCCTTGTGCGCTGAGCATACGTCGTGTTTGGTCGTCGCGTCGTAGGTCAATCTTTGTGCCAACCAATATGAGGGGGGTCCCTTCGCAGAAATGTGCTACTTCGGGATACCACTTGAACCAGAGTTTAGGGACAGTAGAATATCGTGTAGTTTAAGTGAAATGCCAACCTTGTCTTGGACGTTTCCGAGACTGACTGGGAAGTCGATTGAAAAGACGATGAGGATCACGTCGCTCTCTGGGTAGCTCAACGGTCGTAGTCGGTCGTATTCTTCCTGTCCTGCAGTGTCCCAGAGGGCGAGTTCGACGAGCTTTCCCTCGAACTGGATCTGTGTCACGTAATTCTCGAATACGGTTGGTATGTAGGACTGCCGAGTAGCTGTTCTCTGAGCCTCTGAAGCGAGAATGAGTGGAGATGTATGCTGACCTCGGGAAACCTGTTTTCCGCGTATACGATGAGGAGACACGTCTTTCCGCATCCGCCTTAGTATGATAACATTGAACGGTGTTGCGAAGGACGAACAAAGTATCCCGCGCACCATCACCGACTACGACGAGCTTTTTCTTCAGGTCCGGTCTGCGAACACCAGCTTGGTACGATGGCTCCATGGATAGGTGAAAACAAGGCAGAAAACACGCGGAGATGATAGCGCTGTGATGGTGCTGTAGTGATCACGTGCAAGGGCTCCCTGCCTATCAGACGACCAGCAAGTTGGCCCTGGTGACGCTTGCCAGAAATGGGACAGAATGACACGCTGCGCTAGTGCTTGAACCACAGTGTTGTGTGCTTCAGCACCCATCGTTTATTTAAAAATACATGGCTGTACATGACTCGGTTCAGCGCGTGACGGTTCAAGGCAAGGTCGCTAGGGCGGTGTGGCGGTACGTTTGAGCGTTTCGGCCAAGTCACGCCACGCGTCACGCAGCACACAGCTCCTTCATCCCGTCCCTTCACTTTGGTCAACTCGATCATTCTTGTCTTCTACACTCACCATGCATACCAGCGAGTACGACTATCTCTTCAAGCTTCTCCTCATCGGCGACTCCGGTGTTGGAAAGGTCCGTCTCGCCCTATCTCATTCCACGTCATGCGCTCAGCACGCATCCACGTCCAGTCTTGTCTCCTCCTTCGGTTTGCAGACGACACATACACAGAGAGCTATATCAGTACAATCGGAGTCGACTTCAAGATTCGAACTATCGAGCTCGAAGGAAAGACGGTCAAGCTCCAGATTGTGCGTCGTTCAGTCGCTTATCCCAGTAGGGCTGCCTTGCCCGTTCCCTGTACACTACAAATCCACGCTTGAGCCTCCCCAACCCCACTTTGTATTCGTCGTCATGTCTCGCAGTGATCGCTGACGCCATCCCATGCGCGTTTTCTAGTGGGACACTGCCGGTGCGTGCTCTCGTGGCTCGCCAAACATTTTTCTGACTACCCTGAAACAGGTCAGGAACGCTTCCGCACGATCACATCCTCCTACTACCGTGGGGCTCATGGCATCATCGTTGTCTATGATGTCACGGACAACGGCAAGACTCCTCCAGCCTTGTCAAACAGTGGTTGCTAACCATGATCCTCAGACACGTTCACGAACGTCAAGCAGTGGCTCCAGGAAATTGACCGATACGCGTCGGAAGGTGTCAACAAGTTGTTGGTAGGGAACAAGTCCGACCTTACGAGCAAGAAGGTGGTCGAGTACAGCGTGGCAAAGGTAACGTATTTACCTTTATTCGTATACCCTTGCCCAACATCGACGTCACAACAGGAATTTTCCGATCAATTGTCCATCCCCTTCTTGGAGACCTCTGCCAAGAATGCCACAAATGTCGAGCAAGCATTCTTAACCATGGCCAAACAGATCAAGGATAGGTACGTGATTCCCCCATGCGTGAATGGAGAAACTGAGTGCCCTTCTAGAATGGGATCCACATCAACACCCGCAGGCGGCGCCAAGTCTTCGACTATCACTCCCGGCCAATCCGTACAGCAGCAGCAGTCTGGCGGGTGCTGCTGAACCGGGCACATGTGGAGTGCTGGGGGTTTCTTTACGTTTTATTGACTCATCGACTCCTTGGAGGATATCGTCAGCATCACGCGTGCGGTACATGGGAGCGATATTCTTTCGTTTACATACTACCTTCTCTCCGCCGGAGTACTGCTAAAGCGTAATTGAACGTGTTGGTTCCCCATTTAAAGCTAGGCTCTGTCTTGTTGCTTGTCCGTTTTAATTCTAGCCTTGATGCCTGAGAAAAGTTAGCCGGGAGTATCTGTGACAGCGATGTGTGAATTTGATAAACGGTTCCGTTTGTCCCTCCATCCTAGGGTGACACGACTAGACTCAGACGATCGCCGCTCTGGCATGGGGCTACAATTGGTTCATCCTTATCGATCTGGCCAGGCGGGCCAGCATACAAAAACCGTATCTCTTCATCAGCTAGGTCCCCCATCTTTCCATCCGTCTCTCACCCCTCCTTCATCTAGTTCAATGTCCCACCACCACGGTGGTGGCCCTCCTCAGGGAAGCAGACGACTCCAGGTCATTACCAACTCGTTCAAGATCACAGGGCTTCCCAAGAAGCCATACTATCAATATGACGGTGAGCTTCGCTGGCACTGCGTCTCCACGCGACATTAATCAACTCTAATCACTTCTCCGCATGGGGGCCCGCGCCCGCAGTATGTGAGTGTTATAAAACCACACACAGTCATATAATATATCCGCTGATGCATTTCCGGCCGCCTTTTTCCCTCTAGCATTCGACGACCAGAAGATATCTGAAAAAAATCAATCGCACCGTCGCATCGAAGTCTTTGAAAGACTCCAGAACCACATCCAACCCAACGTCTTCACCCCCAAGGTGATCTACGACAGCGATGCGATCGCCTATTCCTCAACCGTCCTCTCTTTTGGTAATGCAGCCACGGTAAGTCTGGTTCGAGGTTTGTGAGCGTGTAGCGTGCCGATCATACTTCCCACAGTTTGAAGTTAACATGTCGGACCGTCCTCCCCGAGAGGGTGGACAAGCGCGCGGTGTCTTCAGGGTTACTCTAAAGCGTGTCGATGCCGCGCCCATCACGTTCGAGTGAGCGCGGTTCTCGGGTTCCACTGTCTAGCGATTCATGGCACGTCAGGGACCTTCACAACCTCGTCGATGGCCGCACCAAGCAACAAACGCCGCGTGCGACCGTTGCACTGAACTTGGTGCAACTCATCGTACGTCAGGCACCCAACCTGTAAGTCCACATTTATGATCCAGTTGCACGCTGACGTTCATCGTTGTCTAGCAAATACCCGAACAACGTCAAGGCCTTCTTTTGCAGAGAGGCCGGCAGTCGTGCTCTCGGAGGCGGTCTCGAGGTTTTCAGAGGGTACTACCAGTATGTCTTAAAATTTGGCGATGAACACGGAAGTTGACCGCGATGTAGGAGCGTTCGCCCTGCGCTTCGATCGCTTCTGGTGAACATCGACACCACTTGCGGTGTTATGTAAGTCCTTGCCGTACCTTGGGAAACCCGCTGATAGTCTGTTCAGCTACCAAGAGGGTCCTATGATCGACGTTGCCTTGGACTTTTTGGGTTCAGAGCGTCACCCTCGTGCGCTCAACTTGCAGGAAGGGTCTCCCGATCTGTCGAGGATGAGGAAGTTTTTCAAAAACATCCTGATCACATTCACGCACCGCAAGGGTAAGAAGAAGATCGGGTCGATCGTCCCTCGTGCAGGGGCCCAGAAATTCGAGTGGAACAGGGATGATATTGAGCAAAGCATCACAGTTGAGGTGCGGATCACGTTGTGTTTGCTTCTTTGTGCTGACTGTTCTTGTAAATAGGCTTACTTCAGGCAAGCGTACAATATTACGCTAAGATTTCCGGACGCGGTTGGCGTAAAACTCGGGGGAGGGAGCGTTGTCCCCATCGAGCTGTGCGTGATCGCTCCAAATCAGAGATTCAAACGCAAGCTGCCGCAAGAACTGACCAAGAAAATGGTCGAATTTACCTCTGACAAACCGAACGCCCGACTTGAATCGATCCACCGTGGAATCGTGGGTTCTGGCGCGGTGAGTACTGCATTGGTCGCGTCGTGTCTTGCTAACCTCTGGACGTGAGGCCTTGGACTATGCCGCATCGCCTTTCGTGAAAGAGGCTGAACTGCAGGTGTCTACGACGCCGACCATCATTGACGGTAAAATTTTATCCACACCACCTATGGAATACAGGAACAAAGCCAACCCGCCGGTAAACTATTTGTTGACATGGAATGAATAATTTTTTCTGAGCTCGCTCTAGGTTCCAAAGTTCGGTGCTTGGAACGTTGTAAACCAGCAGTTCAACGAACCGAAGAGCATTGGTATATGGGGTGTTGTGGACTACAGTAATCCGAGAGACAGGTCCTCAAATGAGAGGTTCGTGGGGATGATTATTCAGAACTGCCAGAAGCTGGGGATGGGTGAGTGTATAACTCATTGGCTGTAAGCGTTTCTCAATCCGTGTAGAAATCGGTTCACCCCGTGCATACATATCCGGTTCGGGAATTGCAGACAGAGTAATTGATGTTAGTACTACTTGATACGGCCGTCACCCTTCCTGAACATTACCTTACAGGATATGAACCAAGCTGCGCGACAAGCCACCGGTGGCTCTGGGCCACCGGATTTGATTCTGGTCATTCTTCCTCCGTCTGCTTTGGAAATTCGATGCCAAGTTAAACGGTATGGGGACGTTCTGCACGGAGTAAGTAATAAAAGGCTTTCCAAGTAAACCAATGACCTTGATTGATTCCAGGTTGTTACGCAATGCGTCGTAAGTGTCACTTGTCCTTGAAAACAGCTGTCCATTCAACTCGACCCAGCGTGTTGACAAGGTAGCTCGAGCAAACGACCAGTATTGCAACAACGTAGCGATGAAGTGAGTATTTCCTGAATAAGGGCGAGGCTCCAGTTTACCTATTAAAAGGATCAATGCAAAACTGGGGGGTGTCAATGCAGTACCCAAGTCTGGGGTGCTCATGAAGCTTTCCCAGACTCCGTACATAGTGATGGGTAAAGTTTCAACTCATGCGCTCATTTGCAGACTGCTCACCGAAAGCAGGTGCTGACGTAGGACACCCATCCCCTGGCGTATATGATCAGCCCTCAGTAGCATCACTCGTGGCTTCTTATGACATGCAGGCCATGAAGTATCACTCGTACACTACCGTTCAGCCGCCTAGAATGGAGACGATCGAACAATTGCAGCACATGGTGATGGTGAGCATAATTCTGCACTCCGATGTGACAGAGCCTGCTGAACTGTTCATTAGCAAGCAATCACCGACTTCGTTGTCTTGCATCCCAAACACCCGATCCCTCAGAAGATCATATTTTTCCGAGACGGATTGTCTGAGGGTGAATATGTGGGTGTTGCCGAGAAAGAAATCGGAGACATCAGAGGTAAATTCTTCCTCATGGCTTAGAACACTGATTGATTCTTTCCTACTTCAAGCTGCCATTGACAGGCTTTGGCAGAAGCAAAACGTGCAACAACCAAAGCCCTCTCTCACTTTTGTTGTTGTTGGCAAGCGGTCGGTGTTTCACGCCTGCATCTACTAAACTATATGAACGTTTACTTTCTAGTCACCACGTTCGGTTCTTCCCGCGAAACGAGTACGTTTCTGTCACGCCTTCGTTTTGCATCGACATGACGGCCTTGCAGGAGAGACGCCGACAGATCTGGTAACTGCCCGGCGGGCTTTGTCGCCGACCAGGGCATCGGCAACCCCATTGCCACCGACTTTTATCTGCAGTCTCATGGTGGATTGCTGGGAAGTGAGTACTCGCCCGGCCCGACGTCCCACATCCCTGATCGCCTCTGCAGCGAGCAGACCGTCTCACTACATCGTCATCCTGGACGAAATCTTTGGTAATAACATCGAGTCGTAAGTCCGGAAGTTAGCGTACCGTGGTAATCTGAATCGAATCTCGCTCCAGTTTGCAGGAGCTCGCTTTCGCGCTGTGTCACGCGTACGCCCGCGCGACGCGTTCCGTCTCCATCCCAGCTCCCGTGTATTGTAAGTGCACCTGACAGGGCCCGTCTCCGTCTCCGTCTGTACTCATGTTTTGAACCCGCAGATGCTGATGTACGTGTGGATCGACCGTACACGGGCCGTGTTGCATGCTGACTTTGAACAGCTCGTTTGCAGCCGTGCCAATTTCCATTTCTCCCCCGAGCTCAAATACGACGACAGTAGCGCCTCTGTCAGCTCCGGCAAAACCACCTTCAACCTCGACAAGTGGAGGAACGGCTTCCAGGCGGCGCACAGGAATATGTTGAAGAAAATGTTTTACATGTGATCTAAGCTGACCATCTAACACGCCCGATCTACCCTTACCATCCCCTTTCCGAAAGACGTCCCCCTTTGATGTTTGAATCGCTGTACGAGTAGTAAGCGTCAATAGAAGTGTGTGTGTGTGTGTGTGTACGAGTTGCTGTCATGATAAGCGGAGACTCACATCGTAAGGCCAACCATGGGGGCACCAAGATCCTCGGAGATCTGTGGAAAGTGTATCACGTCTCTTTTTCGATGATCTGGCTTATCTGCGTTCCGTACCTCGGCGAGCATCTTGGGATTGTTGTAGTGTGTAACCTGACGTGTTGGCGTCAGCATGTCATGGTGGTGTGAAAACGGGGACAACATACAGCTTGGACAATCGCCTTTGCTCTTTTGGCTGGGTCGCCAGACTTGGAAGACGGATCCGATTAAGTGTCATGCCGAACGAGAACATGCACACGCAACACGTACGTGGAAGATACCGGAGCCAACGAAAACTGCGCACGCATGAGTATTACTTCTGCGCGTTTCATGCAAGCGAGGCGTCAACTCACCTCCGTCGCAGCCAAGCTGCATCATTAACGCAGCGTCCGCTATCACGAGAACCCTGAGTTGGTCGCACGCTCACTGATGCGATGTACATACCAGGCGTCGCAATACCACCTGCGGCAAAGTTGACGACCGGGAGCCGCTTCAGTCGCGCACACTCCTTTAACAAGTGGAACGGGGCTTGGATCTCCTTGGCATACGCATACAATTCTTCTTCGTTCATGACGCTCGCCTTGCGAATCTCGCTCGTCACGGCGCGTTGATGGCGAACGGCCTCGACGACGTTGCCTGTACCTGCCTCACCCTTTGTCCTGATGAAGGCCGCGCCCTCGGAGATGCGACGTAGTGCCTCGCCTAGATTGCGGGCCCCGCATACAAAGGGAATTTTGAAATTATGCTTGTTAATGTGATGTTCCTCGTCTGCAGGGGTCAAGACCTCTGATTCATCGATATAGTCGACGCCGACTGCTTGGAGGATCTGGTTCGGGAGAGAGGCAAAGATGACACATGGACGTGACCGAGCGTGTGTTGGAACGTACCTGTGCCTCGACAAAGTGACCGATACGCGCTTTGGCCATGACGGGAATGGTAACGGCGTTGATAATGTCCTTGATCATCGCAGGGTCGCTCTGTGGAACCAAATGAGTCGTGTCCGTGGACACGGACATGGATGACGTTACCATTCGGGAGACACCTCCTTCGGCTCTAATGTCTGCGGGAACGCGTTCGAGTGCCATGACGGCACAGGCACCTGCTTCTTCCGCGATGCGAGCCTACGAGTGGGAGGTCGAGCGGTGGTGTGGTCAGGGTGTTGGAACATTACCTGCTCTACATTGACGACATCCATGATGACACCTCCCTAGTGGATAGTGCGCAGTGATTGGTGAGCCGGCACGCCAAGGTAAAATGAAAGCAGTGGGAAACTGTACCTTGAGCATCTGGGCCAAACCGGACTTGACCTACGGAGCATGAGTGCGGGGTGGAGGATGGGGTGACATCGGGACCTACTCCGAAAGTACCCAAGCTGGTGTTTCCACCATCCCGCTGGGCAGTGCGTGTGGGTGCGGGAGTGGGAGCGCAGGGTGCAGCGACAGCAGGACCATTTGCGGATGGGGGGGTGGGTGTCGGGGGAACCGGAGCAGACATGATGGAAGAGTGGAAAAAAAGAGTGATCGAATCAGGCGGGAATCGGAAAGGACGATGATAATCTTTGTGCAAGAAAAGACTGATTACGAATCTAGGAGGGATTCATATGAGGCGGAGCTCCACTGTCCTACGAGTGCCTGGGCCTGAATCATCATTGTGGACGACGACGAGAAGAGGACTACGGATATATCAGACGGGTGAGCCACGCCATCAGGTCCCAGTGTGTGGATGAAACAGGTCCTGTGCGAGACGGTCTACACGACTCTAATGATATCCGTTGCGAATGTCGGGGAGTGCACCGCGTGAATTGCGGCGGACGAAGTATGGAAGCTGTCACGGTGGCGCACGTGCTGGATCATGGCCTCGTCGATGCTACACATCCATTTACGTGATCCTCCTTTATAACCAGATGTCCTCCATCTCCCCTTTCTCTTTCCTCATCCCCCACCATGTCCTCCTCCCTCCTTTCCCCGCTCGACAACCTCATCCCCCAGTGGTTCTCCCTCGACCTCGACCTCGACTCGTCCCCCTCTCCCCCACCGAATGCCGTCCACGCCGTCGTCTGCAACGTACCCCTCATCGCGCCCCGTCCCCTCCCCTACCATTCCCCCACTTTCCTCCAGTTCGATTTGCCTGACACAGACGAGGATCTATCCCATCCTCCGTACACCCGCCGTCCCGCAAAGCGCAAGCGCGACAAGGACGACGACACTCCCGTCTCCATCCCCCCACCAAAGCGTCGTCCCGGCACCCACCGATGGAGATCTCGCCCCACTGTTCGTCCCTGGGACGTCCCTTTGCCAGAAAACATTCCCCATCGCTCTGGCAACCATCGCATCCGCACATAGTCTGACTATATGCGCTCATATTCCTCGCTTCTCTCACACAATGGTCCGTTCGGTCACTCTTGTCCATCATTCTCTCACACAGCGTCATACGACAGCATTCTTGACTCTTGCATGTTGCCATCCACAGCAATCTGATCGTACCAGGTGCCAACTCGCATGCACACCGCACATGTACTTGCATCATAGCTTACTCCATACCTTACCTGTATCATATCATCCCATCACCCACATGCATCCCGCCCGCTCAGCATGGCTTCCCTCGTGCGGATTGCCCTTTTTGTTTCAGCCTCATACGTCATAGGGCCACCTTGGCTCTCTTCCATTCCCCACCAATGCCAGACCTCCAATCTGACTCCACCCCCAGCCTGCATGCCTTTATCTCCGTCCGTCCCCTTCATCCTTATCTCTCTGTCATGCTCATCCCCCCTCTAGCAGAATCCCCGCGCGCAGTATACGTTTGACGGCCGGCGCAATTCTCCCACCACGACCCTCTGTCGAGGCGGCGGTCCGCGCGAGAACGACCGCCAATGCATAACGGTGACTACGCCCCATTTTCACGTCCGATCCCTTGATCGTCTTACCACCGCACGCCGCAGCTCGGCATGCCACCCACGGCGCTGTTCGAGGCAATGCAGGTACATGCACCCCTGTCGCATCGTGTGCCAACGTCTGACTCATCCGTCGGTTTCAGAATGCTGCTTTCTTTTGTGCGTTACCATCCGATCCATCTCGGACGCATATCGTGTGCAGCCAAGTCTCGTGTTCGCATTAATGTACTACTAATTACGATCACGATCATTTGTTCACCGCACTCTCGGCATCTATTCCAAGCTGTCCATGATGTGCCTTCTTACGGTGTGATTCCGCGAGTTCTCGGCGAAGCTGCGCCGCACGCAAGTCCAACGTGGTCATCTCCAGCTCGTGAAAGGCTCGGCGACTTGCTTTGGAACACCTGCGGCATTCTGCTGCGGCGTGAGTACGATGTGCTTCCAACCGGTTATACTAAAAAAAGATCGCATCGTGAGCTATCAATTAGTACATCTTGATGAAACAGACTCGCCTCGCTTTCATATGCGGCGCTAAACCTAGGTTTCGCATCATACCTGGGAATAGTTGGCAAGTAGGGTTGTGTGACAGCGGTCTCCCTTGATGGCCCTGTAACAGTTTCAGAGCTTGGTGGTGATTGCTGCTGGCATTCCACCGGTGAACTGGGCGCTGCTTTTTCGTGCATCTCCCCATCTTGAGGGTCAGAACGATCCTTTGTCTGAATGGCTGGCCCCGTCGTCACCTCCAAGTCCTTTTGGCCATCCACAACAACGGCGTCATCAACGGGTTGTTCTTTTACTTTGATACACCCAGGTGCATCGTCGCTCCGGGATTCGTCAGGGTACCGGTGCTGACGACCCGCTCTCTCGGCGGGCTCGCGCTCGCGATCTGACCGCGTTGGGCTGGGAATGGATTGTGGATTTTGCCTTGGGCTGGGACTGGCTCTACGAGGAGAAGAAGGGCTTCCCGGCGCCCGAGGAATATCACGGGGTGGGTGGGTATTTGCCGGCTCAGGGCGAGCACGAGGCAGGGGCGACGATCTCCCGGATCTGTTTCCTGTGCTTCTGGGAGAAATCGACCGTCTTCCCCGAGATGGATACCTTGGGGCTCGACGAGGCGGAGAACGGGAATCACGGTGATGGTCTAGCACATGATGAGTATATGCACCTGTATCAACACGTACCAGACTCACCACGGCGCGGGGATAACGGTGCGGGACGATAGGGTGGAGAGGCATGTCGTCGATCGTGGTCGCGATCTCTTGACCGCTGATCGTCGCGGTCACGGTCACGGTCCCGACTTCGCCCTCGTTCCCAGTTTCTTTCTCTTCTGTAGTCGTCCCGGCCGCGCCAGTCGCTGTAGCCCCTTCGACTCACTTCGGGACGGTTTGGACTGTAGTCTTTCCGGGGTGGCCAGACGTCATCTCGTCTGTGGTATCTCCGCTCCCTGTCTCTGTCTCTGCCTCTGTCTCTGTCCCTGTCCCTGTCCCTGTCTCTATCCCTATCCCTATCCCTATCCCTATCCCTATCCCTGTCTCTGTCTCTTTCCCTGTCCCTTTCTCTGTCTCGGTCTCTGTCCCAGTCTCTCCTGCGGTCGTCTCTAGCACGGGTGTCCTCATAGCTTCGGTAATCCCTCCCATGGTAGCTATCACGAGAGCCACCGATATAAGTGTCCGAGGAACGTGAGGGTGGAGGCGACCGCTGCCCACTGGAAGCGTACCGCGAGTGGTGTCCGCGGTCACGGTCGCGCAGATCTCTGTCCCTGTCTCTGTCATCCCGCGAATACGCGTGCCGGTCAGGTGATGAGCGCCCAGGTCCGCTCGGACGTCGCTCGTCGCTAGACTCGCCCCGTGTGCTCGCCGTTCTCGAGAGCTCGGGTTTGGCGGGGAGATTCGACATGAGACGTGATGGTGTGGTGAAGCCGAGTTTGCGCTTTTTTGTTTGTTCTTGCTTTATCCCTTGCCACCATTTGTGCATGGCTGCACCGGACCTCGTCCCGCTCGCGACGCTCGCCCAACTCGAACGTACGCCGTCCTGCGGAGATGGCGTTCCACCAGAGCTCGAAGAAGATCTCAGAGCGTTTGGCTGCAAGCTCATCCACCAAGCCGGCGTCCTGCTCAAACAGTGCGTGTCCGGACCACCCTCTTCGACCACGCATAACGCGCCGTGCCTGCCAGAAAACAGGTCGCAGTCGCGACCGCCCAGATCTTGTACCAGCGCTTCTGGTACACGTCCTCGATGAAGCAGTTTGGCATAGGGGTCAGGCAACCCGCTCCTTCCCTCGCGTCGTCGCCTTTTTGATCGTTTCAGGATCCGCTGCGCTGAACAGGACGTGGGCATGGGCGCACTCTACCTCGCGTCGAAACTCGAAGAGTGCCCCCTCCGCATTCGCGACCTCATCAACATCTACGACCTCCTCCTCCAGCGCACCACGCACGCCCTCTCCCCGCGCACCCACACAGACCCGTTCAAATACGCACCCATGTCGTATTTCGGCAACACGTTCTACGACCTCAAAGACGCCATCGTCGTCGCCGAAATGCAGCTCCTCAAACGACTCGGGTTCAACGTCCACGTCGTGCTGCCCTACGGCACCCTCATTAATTACCTCCGCGTGCTCGGCCTCATGAATCACAAGGACGTGTGTGCGAAGGCGTGGGGTTATTTGAACGACGCGTGCGTGGTTTGACTGCGGAGTTGCCGAGCCTGACGTGCGAGCACGATGCCCCTAGATTACAAACGCCGGCGTATGCGTTGTATGCGGTGCCCACTATCGTCAGTGCTGCGATCCTGTTGGCCGTGCGGCACCTGGGGATCTCGCTCCCTTGCACGCCACCCAACTGTTGGTGGGATTTGTTCGACGCACCATGGGACGACGTGTGGAGCGTCTGTGGACAGGTCATGCGGCTCTATCGAGATCGCACGCAGGAAGAACATCTCCGGGTCATGAGCATGGTGAACAAGAAGGAGGTGCGGAAATGGATTGAAGAAAATAGCCCTCCAAGCTAGCTGGCGATGCGCTCCCATCGTTGACAGTGTTGCCCGTTCTTTCATGTATCGTGTGAGTATCGTGCTATTTATGCCGCGTCGGGGCCTTTGTCATACGACCAGGAGACCGAAAAGTCTTCTTAATCAGTTACGAAGGTTACTATCGTCAAGTACCGAAGGTATGTGTAGAAAAAAAATAGTCTCTCTGGCGGGGAGTCGAACCCCGCTCTCCCGCGTGACAGGCGGGTGTACTATCCGATATACTACCAGAGACCATACCTAAACGATAAAGGTCAACAACATATCCACGACTCGGCATCGGAGAATGGATGATGTCATCAAGTACGACGGTAGTACGGCTGGAGCGTCACAGTACAACGAACCCTTTTTTTTCCCGGTCCGACTTACGGGTATCCAGGCCAGTCATACTCGTACTACTCCTGGTGACACGGAGTCCCGACGGACGCGGCGCCACGTCCGAGTCGGCACGACAATACACTTAGCCCAACTGCCAGTGGCAACCACAGCAAGGCAATACGTTTGCGCCTTTATCAGCCGCTCGTCTTGGCAAGCACATGTGTCCCCCACCTAGGATGACGGCAACCCGAGGGTCACCGACAGCGCCACGCTTTCATTTACCCCCTGACGAGCCTCTCCTATACGTACTCTGAATCGTTGGCAAGCACATACTGTGAGCCCAAGTGTGAGCCCAAGCCTGAGTGCGACTGCGCCGCCACAGCCTTGGCAACTGTAACGCACGACGATAATAGCGATCCGCCCCTGTCTGCGACCGGCCGCGCGCAGCACGTTCCGATAATCTGTCTTGCGCTTCGGTGCTATCGGCAACGTGCCCGATGGAGACGCGTACTATGTCCAAGCGGGGATGTGGCCACTCCTGTCCGCCTTTGGGATGGCAGCCTCAAAGTGATACCTCCCCGGTCCGACCTTGCGAGCCGCACTCTCCCATCTGTAGCGCATGGTGCGATGAACACACAACAGATATTGTTGATGATCATTGATATCGGCGCTCAGGAAGACACTGCATCGCGAGGAGAGAGGGTCACGTCGCGATCGGCGGCCGCATCGCGGGTCCGCGACAAAAACGTGGGCATGGCGGGCGCAAGAGCTAGACGTATTTGTGCACATTGCGCGACTAGAGTGGCGCCCCACAATGTTTCTAGCGTTTCCGACGGATGAGCCGTTAAAGAACAGAAGGCCAGATTACGTCCAACGTGCGTGCTCGCATTTTGACTCGCGCGCAACGAGTCATGCAACGTGCAGAGCGGTTACCAATCCAGGGTCGTCACATACATCTCCTCATCCTGTTCAGGTCTGTGTACTAGGATGACTCACCTGGGGCCAACAGTGCGGCGTTTTATACCAAGCCCGAAATTCTGAGCGGTGACCTTTATGTATAGACAAGTTCTCGTTGGGTCGCCTACAATAAACCTTTTTTTTTTCGACATCAATCGGTAAACGGTCGGTGATAACACCTAAACGCTTCCTGATGTAAAAAAGAAAACGAACCAGCATCACGAAGCACTCGTACCGCCCCCTCACCTAGTCACTCAAAATAGCCTGTACCACGTTGGACACTCTCAGCTGTCTCAAATCAGTATAGGTCTATGTCATCAGAACCATGGCCCATCAGTCGTGTTCACATCACGTACAGATAATCAAACCACGCACCTGACCGCAGCCCACGAAGATGATGGGCTGTCCAGTGACGTAGGTCATGGAAAGCGCAGCACCGACCTAATCACACACTCAAAAACTAGATCGAGGTGTGCTGCGCCGCACGCACCTTGTCGTCGACTGTGTCCCACTTGGTAATCAGCATGCCGTCAATGCCCCGGCTCTTGCCCGTGGAGGCACCCGAGAAATCACGCAATGCGCGGTCGAATTTGGTCAGCTGGTCGACGGCTTCGTTGCCGACCAAGGCTTCCCCGACAAAAATAATCTTGTCGGGGGTGTTGACTGCGACGAGCTACGGCGTGTCATCTCAGAAAATTTGCAGTCAGAAGACGGGCAAGGGTTACCTTGGCTAAAGCCCTCATCAGCGGCTGCATACATGCCGGAAGTGAGTATTACGACGCAAGGGAGACGCGACAGCCATACCTCATTGTCCTGCATACGGCCAGCTGTATCAATAAGTACGACATCGAATCCATTGTCTGTCGCTGTGCATGGAGTCAGCTCCAGAAATAGCCCCACCGTTGAGCAGACCAACCGTGTGCAATGGCTTCCTTGGCGATCCCTGCAGCATCCTTTCCGTACCCTTTCTCGTAAAGCTCCACACGGCCCTTGCTATTGGTGGCCCCATCGACTCCAAGCATGCTCAAGTTGCGCACGTGAACTCGGAGCTGTTCGACAGCACCGCTCCTACAAACAGCCAGTTGAGGGAAGAGGAAAGGGACAACAACGCATACACTCGCCTAAAAGTGTCACAGGCAGCGATCAAAACGCGCAGGCCATTTTGGATGAGCCAAAAGCACACTTTGGACAAGTTGGTACTCTTGCCGACGCCGTTGACACCTACGAAAACAATGCTATATGGAATCCGTTGTTGAGAGGAAGTGAGGGGTGACGTGAGCTTTGTCCGGATGGACAGCAAGAGGTCAGTGGAGGTCCTGGGTGTCAGGATTCTCGTCAGAGAGGTCGACAACGCCGCGCGGACGGCATTGTTCGTCGCTAGACACGAGCTCAGCGTCGCAGTACCGTTATACTCCGAGACACATACTTTGAAAACCGCCGACCTTCTTCCCGACGAGACTCTCGCCAACGCCCTCGCACACTTTGTCCGCGATTTCCATCGCGACGTTCTTTTTCATCAGGTGTTGCTTCATACCTTCCAAGACGGGCTTCAAGTCGTCCTCGGTGAGCACCTTCGACCCCGTCAGACGCGCAAAGAGGGAGCCCAGGGAGCCCAGAGAGCTTTCCGGCCGTTTCGGCGCATCCATGCCAAGCGCTCTCGCGATCACGTCGTTCGCCTCGGCACCAAAGTCCCAGTCCTTGACCTCGTACATCCCATCCTTGGTCCTCGTCCCCCAAGAGGCCTCGTCGACGAGGCTCTGCAAGTTGATTGTTCGACAACCGTCGGCACCTGCATCCAGCTTGTCAAGACTGAAATCCAATGATGCCATGTCGGATTCGCTGGGCGTCTCGTCGCCCCACTTTCGTCCCGCTTTCGCCTTGGACTTGCGCTTGGCCGAGTCGTTGCTAGAGGGGCGGGTGAGACAGCGTGACGACCGGAGGTCGTGGACTTACTCTGGCGCAGTGTGGCTCCCTGATTCAACACGCGATGCTCCCCTACCGCCACGCCTACTGCCACGACCACGCAGCCTGTCTTTGAGAGCCTGTACGTTTCGCGCTATCTGTTGCTCGTCCTGCGGCATATCCGGGGACTCGGATGGTACTGCGGGGTAAATGCCCGTCAGCAGAAACGAAAGAGGCACGGATCCACAGGCACCCACATATACTGAGATGGTCCACAGGGGGGCTCGGTACCCTCTGCTCGACCTGCGCGACAGGCCTGAACCGCGCCTTGCGTTCCTGCGTACATTCACATGAAATCACCACACACGCGCGTGTCAGAGCGAACCCTGCGTTACCTGCGCCGCTTTCTCCTCGATGCCCTTGAGCAGCTTGTCAAACACCTTGTCCCAGCCCTCGAATGCCTTGGCAAAATTCCACGGGACGGCAGGATCCCGCGCGGCCGACGGTGCTTGTTTCCCGTTGTTGAGGGCATGCAACGATGCGACGAACGTCGCCAAAAAGGGCTCGAACAGCCTGATGAAGAGGGCTTTCATAGCGGTAAGGAGATCCTCGACGTACGTGAGCTGCAGGATGCGCTGGTACGCGACCTGGGAGGGGGGGGAGAGGGTCAGGACCGGCGCACGTCGATGGGCGAGAGGACGTACGACGAAGATGAGCTCGAGGTCGTTGACGAAGGTCCATTTGACAGCGTAGCCGTCCTTTTCGTATTTTTCTTCGGTGGTGCGCCCTTCGATGAGCGCTTCGCGGATGAGCGCGTTGACCGGGGATGCAGCGGACGAGGTTATGTGCGCGGCTTCGGGTGTGAACGAGCGCGACCAGAGTACGACGCCGCCTGGACAGGATGTGTCGGTCTACGTGGTCGACACGGTTTTTGTACGCACCTTTGTGTGAGATGGAGCAGTGATCCAACATGGTCAATTGTCAACGTGCTCACTCGCTGACCACCATATGTCGTTTGCACAGTCCATTATGTAAGCAGTACAGGTTAAATACTACACACAAAGTACAAGCTCAACTGCCGTCCTGATCTGGCTGACGGCGCAGCGGATGTAGCGACGGCGGTGAATAAGACGCATGTAACGGTTGCAACGACGGATCGTCCAACGAAAAACGAGGCGCAAATTGAAGCATCGAGTCGGTTTGTGCCGGCGACTGGCCCCGCGTAATCTGGGCCAAGGCCCCCTCTGTATCGCTCCCCCACAGCTCCCGTCTACTCCCAATACTCGTGCCTGGGTGATGCCGCGTGAGAAGCGCGTCGGTGGCTTGTTGCTGTGCCGAGTATCGCTGCGGATGGAGGGGCTTATCGATGCTTGGCCGTTCGGACGGGACATTCGCCATCATCTCATCGGGGAATTTCATGGTCTGCATCGCTGGACTTGGGTAATACGAGTTTTGCATGAACGGGTGAGGGACAGGGGGGGGATAGTCGGCGTATCCACCACCCTTTTCTGGGAGCGCGGGGGTATATTCGGCGCCTGAGTCGAGGCGCAGGACGGGGGCAGCGCCAGCCCGGATGGAGTCCATGAATTCGGACGAGGGCGGTGTGCGTCTTTTCTTGCGTGCGCGCAGGTAGAGGACGAGACCGAGAACGATCAGTACGAGGAATATGACCCCACCGATGACGCCTCCAGCGATTGGGCCTGCGTCGGGCGATGAGGATATATTTGAGACGGGGGTGGGTTGGGCGAGCGTGGAAGTGGTAGTGATAATGGTAGCGGAATGGTCAGCGGAAGGCGGTGGGGTCGACGACATGGTTGCTGACTCGGACGGGGTGACAGTGAGAGTAGAGTTGGAGGTGAGAGTTGGAAGGAAATCAGAAGCGCCAGTGTTCGAAGGCCCGGGGGTGGGCGAGGGCGAAGCACCGCCGTCTCCCGGGCCACTGTTGGTGCAACGCGGAGGGTCGCAAGACTAGTTCGAGGGTTAGCGAGACATCTCATCTTTGACTGCGGACTCACCTCTTGCTGCGTCGAGGACATGGTGGACGCACGAAACGGGACCGTTGACTGGTTTTACCTGACCATCA
>JBBPOD010000328.1:0-21139 GCA_038091255.1 Tylopilus intermedius | reverse complement strand
ATATACGCCAAAGTCTCGCGTACTTATGGCAAGCAAAGACTTGGCCATCTGGAAACATCTGATATCACAGCAAGCAAGGAGCTTGTTACCCGACGGACGCAAGGCATCGGTTGCAATTCGGTTCTGGAGGTGAGTACACTGCCATCGAGAGAGCTCGGACAACCTCTGAATCCTGGTGCAGGTTGTCGGGAACGCCAGTGCTCTTTCGCTGGCGTATGAGTTAGTGAGACCATTTGGATGCATTGCCTCAGTAGGCGTGCATGCAGATTATCAAGTACCCTACACCGGCCGGCAACTATACGACAAGAACGTGTCGTTAGACTTTGGACGCTGCCCTGTACGAGCGATGTTCCCGTTAGCGCTGGACTTGCTACTCAGAAGACAGGACATATTTGGAGAGGTCGGAGAAGAGACGAACTTGGTGGAAAAAATCGTCGGGCTTGATGTAGCCGCCCAGGCATACGACGACTTTGACAAGGGAAGATGCGGAAAGGTATTGTTTGATCCTTGGAGATGAGCGGTTGTACGTAGTTTCCCCTAAGGGAATTCTTCTGATTGGTGGATCGCGAATGTGACATGATCACGTGATATTGTCACGCGTATGTCACGCGTCTTTCGCTGGCCCGAACTAAGTAACAAGTTATCAACCCCTACATTCACCGTTGAGTCAAGACACTGTGCAGTGGAACTGTTGAGTCCGCAGGACTCGGGGCTCGTTTCTGCCAGCCTAGAATCTCGCAACAATGTACATCAAGACTCTGACGATACAAGGGTTCAAGTCATGTCAGTGGACTCACCGGGAGCTAATACGCAAGCATTCACTGATTCAATTGAAGACCGTGATCAAACGCAGATAGAACCATTTTCACCACGGCATAACGTGGTTGTTGGACGCAATGGCTCCGGGAAGAGCAACTTTTTTGCAGGTGAGCTTCCGTTCCGAGCTGGACGTGGCGACCTTAGCACGTTCGCACCCTTGGCAAGCAATGGGACGTGCACCTTTCGTGGGATATGCTGGCGATGGGGGAGACATACTATGTTATGCTGTCATTCCCCTCTACTGGTGGTTCGTGCAAGGCCCGAGATACTCACGCTACATTTGCAGCCATTCGGTTCGTCCTGTCCGATGCGTATACGTCAATGTCCCGTGAGGAACGACAAGCGCTCTTACACGAAGGTGTCTCCGTCACTACTACCCTATCGGCCTATGGTACGTGGTCGTCCCGCCGATATGCCCCTTTCGCTCACCGGTTCCGCAGTCGAGATTGTATTTGACAACTCAGACAACAGGTTTCCTACGGGTCGCGACGAAGTTATCATCCGGCGAACGATCGGTCTGAAGAAGGACGAATACAGTCTCGACAAGAAAAGTGCCAGCAAAGCAGACGTTATGAACCTCTTGGAAAGCGCTGGGTTTAGCAAATCAAATCCATACTACATCGTTCCTCAAGGCAGGGTAATTCGCCGATTTTTCTGTCTGATTACGCTCGCTGACGATCGACGTGATAGATCACCGCGCTTACAAACGCCAAGGATCACGAACGACTTGCGCTCCTCAAAGAAGTAGCCGGCACTAAAGTTTATGAACAACGTCGTACCGAATCCCTTCGCATCATGGCCGAAACGGACGCGAAGCGTACCAAGATTAACGAACTTTTGGAGTATATTGAGTCACGCTTGACAGAACTGGAAGAAGAAAAGGAGGAGCTGCGCGAGTTTCAGGAGAAGGACAAAGAACGACGTTGTCTCGAATATGCGTTGTATCAACGTGAGCTGGAGGAAGTCGGCGAGGCGCTGGAAGAGATCGAAGAGGAAAGACGAGGAGAAGTTCATGGTGCAAATATGCGCCGCGAGCAGTACGACACTCGTGAAAAAGATATCCAGGTTGGTGTTGTATATCTCATTCTGATTGACAGTGTCTCATTGGTCCATAGCGCCTCGAGCAAAAGATTTCGCAGACCAAACATAACCTGTCAACTCTTAATATTACCCGCCAAGACGCTCAGTCCGAACTTTCTGACCTCGTGCGCTCACGCACAGAACTGGAGTGTGTCCTTGTAGACCTACAGTCTGCAGGTGAACACGAACACGGTCGCCGAATTGAGCTTGAAAATGAACTGGCAGCCCTGGAACAACAGATCCAATCGAAGGAAAAGGAGCTCTCGCAGTTGGTTCCTCGATGGAACGATGCACGTGCCAGAGAATCTACCGAGAAGCGTAGAATGGAAGAAGTACGTACGCAGTTGAATGCGCTCTTTGCCAAGCAAGGGCGTGTCAAGCGATTCCGGACCAAAGCGGAGCGGGATAACTACCTCCGGCAAGAGATCGCATCGCTCGAGGCATACCAAAATACTCGCTCTGCAGTCCTCGAGTCGACAAGACAAGATCTCGCCTCCGCAAAAACATCGCTGGGTGAGATCGTTCAGAGGGTGGATGGCATTCAGAACAGCGTAGAAGATGGGAAACAACGTGTGCGGACTCTCGGTGAGCAACTCACCGAGCTCAAGGATCAACAGAGCGACCTTAGTGAGCGGCGGAAGGAGCTTTGGCGAGAGGACTCCAAGCTGGGTGGTCTCTTGTCTCACGCAGGCGACGAACTCAAGTCCGCTGAGCGAAATCTCGCTTCCATGATGGACAAGGTGAGTACGTTGCCTATATTGGGCGAGCTTTGGTGAACACCTTGGTAGGACACTGGCTCAGGACTTCGTGCTGTTGACCGGATCGCGCAGAGACACGGGCTGGAGGGTGTCTACGGTCCGCTCTACCGTCTTTTTGAGATTCCGGATCCGACGTTCAGTACCGCCGTTGAACTCACCGCAGGCAACAGGTAAGCAACCAGCCTGCTACGTAAACACAGTTAGCTGACGCGCTGTTATTAGTCTCTTTCATATTGTGGTTGATACCGACGAGACAGCCTCGAAGGTGCTCGATATCATGTTGAAAGAAAAAACGGGCCGTGTTACCTTCATGCCTCTGAATCGCCTCAAGCCAAAGCCTCCTACATCAGTCCCACCAGCCCAGGATGCTCTCCCTCTCATTGACAAGATTCGATTCGATGCTGCACACCAAAAAGCGTTCCAGCAAGTGTTTGGGAAGACTTGGGTCTGTCGTGACTTGACGGTTGCCGCGGCATACGTGAAGAGTCATGGGGTCAACACTATCACACTCGACGGTGACAAGGTCGATAGGAAAGGTGCACTAACGGGTGGTTACCATGACGTCCGCCGATCCCGTATCGAGGGTATCAAATCCGTCGCCTCCTGGCGGTCGAAATTTGAAGTCGACGAAAAGCGTGCCAAGGAAGTGAAATCTGAGATCACGCGGATCGAGCAGGAGATTACACGCATCACGGGCAGGATCCAAGTGTTGACGCTTCAACAAGCCCAAGCACGCGAATCGAGAGAAAACTTCCTTCACGATGTCAACTCGTTGATCAAGGAACGTGAACGGCTGGATGCACGGGTGCTGGCACTCGAGACGGAGATTGGGGATCTCGAGACGGAGTTGAGCAGTACGCATGCTCGGGCACAGGGATATCGACAGGAGCTGTCGACGCCGCTCACGCAGAATTTGACGGACGAGGAGGCAAACATGATGGACGTGTTGGGTATCGAGGTCGAAGAACGGCGAAGACAAGTAGTCGACTTGGGCAGGACACGATCCGACGTAAGCCATTTTGATTGGCCGCTCATAACGATTGGCTGATCCTTGCACGTCAGCTTGATGGCCGGAAGAATCTGATCGAGATTGAGCTGAATGAGAGTCTCCGTCGGCGTCAGCGAGAGTTGCAAGCCAAGTTAGAGGGTCTGGGTGAAGCTGCGAGTGGGGACAACACATCAACGGAATCACTTGACGCACGTAGACGGGAACTCCGATCTCTGGGCACCTCAATATCGGCCGCAACCAAGCGCTCACAAGGTATTTGATCCATAATTTCATTTTGCACAAATTTTCACGCAAAGGCACGCGTAGATGCGGACAAAGACGTCGAGAAACTAAACACGGAGCTGCAAGAGCTGCGGTCAGGGCTGGAAAGGGCGCAGCAGCAACAGTCAGAAGACAGCCGGAGCGTCACGAAACTGCAAAAGAACACTGAACGGTACCTTGCCAAGAAGCAGATGCTGAGCGCACGCAAAGATGAATGCAATCGCAACATTCGCGATCTTGGTGTGCTTCCAGAAGAAGCATTCGAGAAATACACCAGCGAAAAGCTCGACCGAGTTCGTGCTTCTGATCTGTGTTTTAAAGTAATACCCGGCTGACATGCCTTTCATCAATAGCTGGTCAAGAAGCTCCATACCATCAATGAGGGTCTGAAGAAGTTTGCGCACGTGAACAAGAAAGCATTCGAGCAATACAACTCGTTCACCAAACAACGCGATCAGCTTTTGCAACGACGCGAGGACCTGGATAACTCGGCCGCGTCGATCGAGGAGCTCGTGCAAGTGCTCGACCAGAGAAAGGACGAAGCTATCGAGCGAACGTTCAAGCAAGTGGCGAGCAACTTTGAAGAGGTGTTTGAAAGCTTGGTTCCTGCTGGTCGAGGGAGGTTGATTATCCAACGACGAATAGACCAGGTTGGTTGACATCCATTGCTTTTTACCATTATGCCCACGCCCGATGTAGGACGAGGAGGCGATGGACGAGGCGGACGACACCCAAGAGAGCACGATTGACAATTATACTGGTGTTGCTATCAAGGTGGTGTAATTTTCCAATGCTGATTTGGTCGATGCTCAATACTATTGCTAGGTGTCATTCAACTCGAAAGTCGACGAAGGTCTACGGATACAACAGCTGTCTGGTGGGCAGAAATCGCTCGTTGCCCTCGCTACGGGTACAGTGCTCATTAGTTAATCTATCGACGTGACGATGTTTATGCTTCGCTTGCAGTGTTTGCCATACAAAAGTGTGACCCTGCACCGTTTTACCTGTTTGACGAGGTATGTATACCGCTAGACGGGAACGCGATTGGATTGCTCATGCAGCCCACAGATCGACGCCAACCTGGACGCCCAATACCGTACGGCTGTTGCAAGTAAGGGATCCCATTCTCTCCTGGTTGTCATTCTGAGTCGTCTTCGTCCCCAGATATGATCAAGTCGCTTTCGAGCACGGCTCAGTTCATCACGACGACGTTCCGACCCGAGATGTTGGTTACGGCAGACAAGTTTTATGGTGTCTTGTTCAACAACCAAAAAGTGAGCTCCATTCGGAGTATCAAGCGGGAAGAGGCAATGGAGTTTGTGGATCAGGTTCGTTGTGTTGTTTTTGTTTCGCGTATGTGTGGATGCTGATTCGTTGTGTGGTGTGTAGGAAGCTCAGGCGCAGTGAAGATGAGCGCTCATCGACGTCAGTGGTTGTTGTACATATTTTGTTGTTTCCTTTATCGTTATTGCTATCGACTGTGTGTGTGGTTTTTGACTAATGTCAGTGAAATGTAGAAGCAAGATGAGGGTGAGGCCAGTTAGTGGACTTGCGGGCTTGAGTAAGTCTCGAGCCCCAGGGCCAAATAGGAGTTGTGCCAAATCAGGTTCGTTATGTACAGCCACTCCCAATGCGACGGCAATACCCGAACGCGGCCAGGACGAAGTTGAGCACACACCCAACCTCGACGAACAAGGCCCAATCCCATCAAGGTAGGCATCCCATATCGCCGTATGCGCTTCTCATAGACCCCGTCTGTGTGTTTCGTGTGCGTGGTACCAAAAGGAATGAGTGTCTGGGGTGGATCGAACGCGGTTTGGTTGGATGACGGGGTCAAGTTGTTGGGCACACAATTGGACCACAGAACACAGTCGGGGCGTCGCGCACCGTGTGCTCTAACCTTGCTCATCCACTTTACTTTTAGACACGCAATCACCGATGGCCACCACGAAATCGACAAAGGGCAAGGCAGCAGGTGCGCAGTCTGCACGTTTGTTGATGTTGACGACAGACTGACCATGGATGACAGGCCCCGCCGGCAAAGGGGCTGCTGGCAAGGGGAAAGATGCCAAGGCCAAGGCCGCGAAAAAGGCAGCGCTCCAGGGCGCCCACTCGCATTCAACACGCAAGCCTCGTTTCTCAGTAACATTCCGCCGACCAAAGACTTTGAGGCTGCCTCGCAACCCCAAGTACCCGCGGAAATCGATCCCTCATGCACCCAGGATGGATGAGTTCCGGACTATTGTCTCGTGCGTCTATGGTTTGGCGGCGTTTGGGAGAGACTGCTGACGCTGGCTGGCAGACCCTTGAACACGGAGTCTGCGATGAAAAAGATTGAGGAACACAACACGCTGGTGTTCGTTGTTGACATCCGGTCGAACAAGCGCCAAATCAAGGATGCGGTGAAGAAGCTCTACGATGTGCAAGCTGCCAAGATCAACACGCTCATCCGGTAAGTCACGCAGTGCTGTTGACTAAATGGACCCTGAGCAGGGACGATAGGCCGGACGGAAAGAAAAAGGCATATGTCCGCCTCGCTGCTGATCATGACGCCTTGGATGTCGCCAACAAGGTGAGACACTGCCTATGGCGCACGCGAGCTAGGCACGCTTACTGGATGGCACAGATTGGATTCATCTAAAGGACGTGTTGTAGCTGTGCGAGGTCGTTATTTCATGTCTGATATGTCCATGTGCAATTCGAAAAGTTTATGCCACGCTCTGGTTGTGAGAGTAGTAGTCATCGTGGTAATAAAGAGGCGACGTTGCGATCGATCGGTTACCGTGTGATGTGAGATCTTTCCTTTTCCTTTTTCCCGCCGTTTTCGTTGCTCGTCGTCGTTTTCAACGTTGCTCGCGCCAACGTGGAGCAGACGGGTCCCTCCAAGGTATTACTTGGTCTTTTCTTAATATTTATCGAAAACACACGCTCCTTTCCAACCCGTCGTCATGTACACTCTTCTCCTCCTCGCCGCCCTCGTCCTCTCCGCCGACGCATCCCGCTCCTCCTTCTCCGGCTCTCATGCCAGGCGTTCCCTCGCCATGAAACAACGGGACCCTCTCCTCGGTTCGTATCTCCCTTTTCTCCACCGCATTCCCCAACGTCCATCTCTCCAGGTCTTTTGGGTGGTGACCAGCAAGGCTCTTCAACCCCTGCCACTTCCTCCGTCCTCCCCCCTACATCGACAACCCAGGCGCCATCTTCCACGACCTCGTCTTGCGGTGGACTGTTGGGCATCGGTTGCCCCCCAGCGACGCCAGTTTCGTCTCCATGCGGCCTGCTCGACAACTGTGCAACAACGTCGGGCAGTTCGCCTCCACCCACGACAACGCCCACTCAAAAACCGGCCGATCAATCTGCGTCACCGTCGCCCTCGTGCGGTGGTCTTTTGGATGATGTCTTGGGCTGCTCTCCAAGTACGCCGACGACAGCCCCCCAAACAACGCAGGGCGCGAGTGCACCGACGTCTTCGGCTACTCCTACATCTTCGTGCGGTGGTCTTTTGGGTGGTGTCCTGGGCCTTGGATGTTCTCCCGGTACACCGACGACGACTCCACAAGGCACCAGTACACCAACGTCCTCGCCTACTCCTACGTCTTCGTGTGGTGGTCTTTTGGGTGGTGTCTTGGGCCTTGGCTGTTCTCCCAGTACGCCGACGACGACTCCCCAAACAACGCGGGGCTCAGGTACGGCGTCACCCTCTCCCACGTCTTCGTGTGGTGGTCTTTTGGGTGGTCTTCTGGGTGTCGGCTGTTCTCCCAGTACGCCGACGGCAACCCCTCAAACAACGCCAGGTTCAAGTACACCGACGTCCTCGCCCACTCCTACGTCTTCGTGCGGTGGTCTTTTGGGTGGTGTCCTGGGTATTGGCTGTTCTCCCAGTACACCGGCGACATCTCCCGGTGGAAGTACTCCCCCACCCTCCCCCACGACGTCATGTGGTGGTCTGTTAGGTCTAGGTCTCCTCGGTAACTGTCCGACCCCCACGAGTAATTCAGCCCCTCCGCCTTCTCCCCCGACGACTACCCCACCAAATGGTCAGTCTACACCGCCCCCTACCCCGACGACTTCGTGTGCTGGTCTTCTTGGTCTAGGGATCCTCCCGATCGGCTGTTCTACGGTGGGCAGCACGCCAACGACTCCCCCGTCTTCGCCGACGCCCACCAGCGGTGGATCCCCTCCATCTAGTACCCCGACGTCTTGCGCTGGCCTTTTGGGCTTGGGGATCCTACCACTCGGTTGTTCCCCGTCGGGCAGCCCTCCCCCTCCCACGTCTGCTGCCAGTTCTCCCTCGGACACTCCACCCCCTCCGCCCTCCCCCACTCCAACGTGTGATGGTCTTCTAGGTTTAGTAGGAATCGGTTGTACTACCCCGTCGAGCACTCCGCCAAGCCAGTCTCCGCCACCCTCGCCAACCACCTCTTGCGACAACCTGCTCGGTATTGGATGCAGTCCTACACCATCCACCCCGCCTAACAGTCCTACACCGACCACCAGCTGTTCTATCTTGGGTATCTTAGGGTGCACGACAGTGACGCCCGCTCCTACTCCCACCACAGGGTGTGTAACATACATTACAATGCATATGTCGTTGTGCTGATGCTTCATTCCCAGTTCACCCACCTCGGCCGTCATCAGTTTCCCCTCCAACACTACGCCCACACCCAGTAACACTATTTCTGCGCCTACATCTTTTACTCATCCCACTCCCGTTTCTACTAATTCCAACTATGCTTACTTGTCCACGGTTTCTGCACTTTTGCTCAACACTGCTTCGCCCTCAACTACACCAACGATTTCCGGTCCCGATCAGGCTCCGACGAGTCACACCTTGTTGTCGGTTGCCCCTACTGCCACCCCTCCCGTTGTGCCCCTCCCTAGTGGATTGCCCAGAGTTATATTGCCTCAGCCAACGCTGGACGTCAATAACCTTCCCAATAACTATGTTATGATCAACATTCTATTCAACAACTCACTCAATTGGCAATTTGTGGCACAGAGTAACGATTCACCAGGGCAGATCTTTGTGAACATTCCAGATGTGATCAGCACGGCTCTCAACATCAGTTGTGAGTCTTTCAAGTCAGCATTTAAATCTTCGCCATACTGATTCCTTCGTAGCCTCAGAGGTGCAGGACTACGAATTGGTGGTCTACGAGCCTGCGTCATATACCGGGCCCCAGGACGTTGCCATGCTTGGAACGATCTGGCAAGGTTTCATACCACGGGACCAAGTTTCCTTACTCGCCAGCCTCATCTCGGACGTCAGATCTAGATTCTACACGGCTCAAGGTAGCCTAATCACTTCGACGCTCGCAGCCTGTGTCGACCCGAGTTTGGAATTGGACGCGATCTCGGGTCCGACACCTGGAGGAAGCAGCTCTGGGAACTCTTCAAACGGAACCAATGTTCGACAAGATGCTATCATTGGTGTCGTCAGTTCCCTCGGTGCCATCGCGATCATTATCATCGCGTACGTTGGATACAAGGCCTATCGGAGACGCCGGGAAGCCGCCCACAGACGTCTCTCCGATCCTATAGAGTATGTCGGGGTGCGTCCCGAGGGTCAAGAATTCGACCGGGACAGCGTCGGCGGTCAACGCCGGAGAAGTTTCTACTACGCCGAGGACAGTCTGAGGGGCTACCAATCTACACGCGGAGACGAAGAAGGTTACGATCACCATGCCTCAGGTATGCGAGAGCGTCGCACGATTGTTCCGGGCACCATTTCCACGCCGATCCTGCGGGAGAGTACCATGAATTGGTGAACAATTACCATGTTTCTTTTTTCCACTTCATCCTTGATCCGTTTTTTTCCTGTGCCATCTTGCGGACTGCACGCAGCATACCCCCATCTCCAGTGTCTCCAATACTCATCCTAACCGCCTCAGCCTCCAAATATATCTTTATCCCCTTTCAAACCTCCATGCTATTTTCCCCCTTCCACTTGTTCGCTTAGAGGTTTTTTTTCCTTCTTGCTCGTTGTCTTCTTGTGTAGCCGGCTTCTGTTGATGGGCTTTATTTATGCATCCTTCTCTAAATGCCTAGATCAGGGCGAGATTGCCGAGTCTCTCTGGCAGTCCATATGTACGACGCGGTCACGACCGTCGTACGCACGCGACACAAGGAAACGCGACAAAAAAAGGGAGGCGGCGTCGACCGCCACCGTCGGGTTGTCAATAGGTGTTGTTTTCTTTTCTTTTTTGCATGCGACGAACGGGCTGGCCTGCACTTCTTTTTTAGCATACAACCTGTGCCTTGTTTTGATTGATATACTGTCGACATTTGTGTTTTTGACGTGTAGCGCTTTGCAGGCCCCTCTTTTTTCTTCTCAGGATTACATTTTCTCAGCATCACACATGTTGTTCCCTCGGGGAGAGGAATCGAGTACGGTTATGGATTGGGTGTTTTTTTTTTTGCAACATAATAGAAGACATCGTATCGATATCATGCTTCGTACAATTTCGGCTCCCTGAAAGAACCGATACTAATCGTGATTCCGCAAAGAAGGCACGAGCGGGCGGAAACGACGGCATGTAGAAGAGCAGCGGGATCCGGCGCCCGGCGCCCGTGTCATCCGACCGTTTCAAATCAGCACCCTGCATCAACCCCCTGACCCTGGTGGTGTAGGTTGATCCAAATGATGCCCGTGCGCGACCTTGGTCAGGAACCGCTCCAGGACAGCTTTGCCGCGCTGCAGGTTGGCGAGTGCGATGCGCTCGTTGGGGAGGTGCGCTCGGTCCTACGGGCCGGTTGGTCAGCCAAGCAAAGCGGTGCACGAAACAGACACCCACGGAGCTCTGGCCGAGTGGCAGGTGAAGCGCCCGACATCGGAACAGCTTTTCTAAACAGGGCACGGACGGGATCGACTAAAAGACATCGTGGCATTGGCGTGGTGTGTGTCAGATGTCAATGACGTGGCGAGGGGGGGGGAAACACGTACGCCGCCTTCACGGATGCGCAGGGGTTCGACGCCCCATTCTTCACGGACGGCCGACTCGAGCGCTTTGAACCACGGGTCGTCGAGGTCGCCTAGCCACCAGTCTGCGGTGTGGTCGATGGTAACCTGGTTGTACATAGCACGCACGTCAGCGCCAGCATGCCAGAGACATATCAAGGCTTATACGCACGGCCAGCTGATTGGGCGACCGGAAAGCGTCAAATGAGGCCACGAGGTGCGAGACCAGCGCACGTGAGACCGTTTCCAGTGCCTGGTCGGGCACGATGCGCAGCGAGAGTTTCGCTCGCACTGTTGCGGGTATGACGGTGGGATCTGTAGGAGACTCGTGGAGACGACGATCGATCACGGTCTGCTGTGCGGGACTTACTTCCGGGGCCAGAGACTGAGATGTTGTGGATCGTGAGCGAGGGCTCCCGCCATCGTGAAGAGAGCACGGAGGCGGGGCTATGCGTCACCGACGACAACAACTCGTAGAGTTGTTTTTCGTCCTCTGTCTGGGGGCGAACGCTGTCATCTGAATTCGCGACCCGCTGAGCCGACAGCGGAAATACGATAAAAGTTGGAGCAACGCACAGAAACCTGGAATTACGATTTTGCATTGATTGTCCGTCAGCGTGGCCAGGAGGCGTATCCTAAAGGCGAAGGTCGTAAAATAGCTGGACTATTATTATCGGGCAGGTGCCTACATGTCGTGCATGGGTTCGGCCGTGGCCCCTCCTTCGACACCAGAATGCAGATCCGGAGCGCTACTGGTAATCTAAAGGGCATCCAGAATAGGACATAATGCTCAAAGCGCGAGGACATACCTCGACGGTAGCATGGACCACGCCACGCAGCCCGTACGTAATGCATGGCGGGTATTCTGTTATCCAAGTAGAGTTGCTGCACGGATAGATTAGCAGGGCTCGTAAACGTTGTCCGAGTGATGGTACCTCAGCAATATGGCATCAATATGCCCGATTTGAGACTGGACGAATGAGGAGATGTGGGGCAAGGTACAAAGGGGTGGGGCCGAACCTTGTGTGCCAAAACGGCATCCATGAACCCAGCGCTACCTGCCTCCTCCTCGCCCTCGATAAGAAACACCAGGTCAACACCAAGGGCACGCTTCCTCAACAATTCAGCCGCGGCACACGCCACTGCCATGATAGGACCCTTGTTATCTGTCACGCCCCGACCATAAAGGTAGCCATTTCTGCCAGTAACAGTGAATGGGTCAGTGTCCCAGCCGTCTCGCCGAGCTGAGATGACGTCGTAATGTCTACGAAGATTTAATCCAGGCACAGGAAATGAGCAGTACAACTCTGCCTACCCATAAAACAGGATGCGAGGTTTCTGGCGTTTGCCTTGCGTGCCGTGAAAGGTCGATAAGACCAGTGGAATTTCGTGCTTTCGCGTAGGTACCTGTCAAAGATCAGGACTCGATCGCTAGTTATTGTACAAAAGCTGTGCCTTACCAATGTCGACTCAGCCCCAAGTTGGTGCAGACACTTTTTCAACCAGATGGCTGCTTGGTGACAGTCTTCGCGATGCAGAGGATCAGAGCTGACACTTGGAATAGAGACAAAGATCGACAGTGCATAGCTCATGATACCTGCGTGTTAAGCCTGAGTGATCCGAACGTTTGGATGGTGGATCACGCACCGTGCCCATCGTCTTCCGCCTCAGGCAGACTATTGTGCGAAAGTGAGGTTACTCTTGCCGGCGTTTCAATGTCCCAAAACTAAGTGAAGTATAATGCACAAGTACAACGAGCGAGAGCGGGACCTTACCTTGACAAAGCCGTCATTAGCACCCGAGACCAGTACGAATGCGTTTGACTCGGCCGAATGTGTTATAATGGATGATAGTACAATTCCTTCATGAGCGCTCCACGATGCAATGCAATCGAAAGTAGGCGACCATCGCTTAGATCCATAAATGTTTGTGCAATTTGAAACCAAGATCACTATCGGGCACCTACCTGTATCTGACCGTTGGAAGAGGAAGTGTAAAACTCGGAGTGTAACATGGACAATGATAGTATGTCGATGTTCTAGGAAGCACGTTGACCATTTGGCTGAATATACATTAAAAAAATGTCTCAACGAACCTCTTGAACTATGATCGTCCGGACAAGTGTCCTGGTCTCGAGATCGAACACCTGGATGTATCCCTCTTGACACCCTGCAAAGATGGTGTTCCCTTTCACCGCTAGCGACAAGACCGCACCATGATTGCATTCAAACGTATGTTGTAGAACTAGACCAAAGGAAGTGCACGTCCAAACCTAGTGTGAAAAGTGAGTATGCGGATCATTCGAACGAATCCGACTTGCCTTGACAGTCTCATCACCACTACCCGTCAGGAGCTGATAGGTCGCGTCAGGTTGCAGCGGGGCATCGTTAGAGCCTGTTCTCTGTGATGGCATCATCGTCATACAGTATACGTAGCCGAAATGCGCAGAGTCGAGAACATTGGAAGCGGGAATTTCAAAGTCGTTAGTGTTCAACTCCAGCTTCAAAGAAGGAGAGTAGCTGAGGTTGTTCGCCTGGAGATCGGCAGGTCTGTGTGTGTACTGAGGATAACTGTCAAAGAACTTGTGAATTTTGCGAGTGGGGGTGGATGAGCCAGAGTTGGCCAATTCAAGAGCTAATCGACCGGAAGATTGCTGACCAAAGTTGAACCACTGTATGGAAGTGTTCTGGCAGCCAACGTAAATTGTCTGCAGAATGGGGTTCCAGGCCAGACAGAAAAGATCTCCTGCGCCGGTCTCCAAATAAGGATGGAGCACATGGATCGCGGCGAACGACTCCGTTGACCATATCTGATCCGAGTTAGGTGACCAATCGCCGCGGAAACATTCCACGTACCCTGACGGTGCTATCGCCTATGCAGTCTCAGAAACTGAATGTGAAAAAAGCACGGGACGCATACCCGAAGCGCTAAACAGCCATTGTCTGTCTTCCGCGAGCTCTAGCGCAAGTATGCTTCCGGTGTGACCACGGAGACTGGTCTCGAGCGTGTAAGATTTCTTGTCCCATACCTACTCGTGTTTGAGAAGGTGGTGAAACGACGATAGGACGTAGACTGACTGAGATATGTTCGCATTGGCCACCGACGAAGATGTGTCGGGCATCGGCCATCAGACTGAGGACAGACAAGTTCTCATCGCGCAAAGAGTGCAAAAGACGAGGTGCTGAGAGAAATGGAGCGGGTTTGCTGACGGAGGCTTCGGAGTTGGACATGAGGGAAAACGTGGTATCATCCGAGGGAGAATTCACTCACACGGAGGCGCTTTTACGTTCATCTCCAATGCGTCGGTTGCGTGCTTTGAGAAGAAGGTCCTCCCGTGTTCCGTAGAGATCCGCGCTGAGGATGACGCCCAGCTGGAGGTTAAGTGTCGCAAGGCGAAATTAAATGAGGCGCGTCCAATGGTAAATTGAAAAGTCTGTTAGCGACCCCCGCCACATCCCCGAGTCGAATGGCGTCAGAAAAGGCGCGAGTGGCGAAAGACAAGGTGAGCGACGAATGTCAGGATCGATCTCTCGTTGACAAGCCTGAGACAGGGAAACACAGCGTTCAAGGCTGGCAATTATCCCGCCGCGATCGGTCATTACACCGACGCCATCCTCGCCGACGGCAGTGACCACACTTTCTTTCTCAACCGAGCAGCAGCGTATCTCAAACTAGACAAGTGCGTCCGTGCAGATCCACTCAGATGTCGGTCTCCGTAGCTGAATGTTGTTATGTAGGTCCCAAGATGCGGAGCGGGATTGCACCAAAGTTTTGGCGTCGAACCCCAATAATGTAAAAGCACTTTTCAGAAGGGCCCAGGCTCGGAGAGCCCTCGAAAACCTGGATGGTGCACGGGCGGGTATGGAACAAAAACGAAATCGAGCCCAACGGTCACTTACGCTTTTACAGATCTAGACACGGCCATTGCGCTAGATCCTGCGAACGACACCGTGAAGAATGAGATACTCGACCTCAAGAAGATGTCCGAACAACAAAACCTTATGCAGCGTTCCAAGGACGTTGTAAGCCTTTACCCTAGTAAGGATGGATGCGGAACAAAGTTATATTCTCATTCACAGGCAGTTGATATACCCAAGACTGCCGTTCCAAAACGACGTCGAGTTCCAATCGAAATTGTTGAAGATGATACACGTCCACAGCATGACGCGCAGACGGCTGCACCCTCAGAGAACAAAGATGAAGATCTGCTTCAGCCAGTTTCCTCGAGGTCACTGAAGCAAGAAAGCAAACCAGCGACAACACTGGCTCCCCTGTCCAATCCGCAGACGTTTGTGGACGCCAAGAAAGCACGCGAAAGATCTAAGCCAGTCAGAGTGTCCGGCGGGATAATTCGTCACTCAGGTAACCGCACCATCGTCACCAGGGAGCTGAGCGACACTGCTTCTTCGGCCACCCGAGAAGCGACACGACCACCACCGAACGATACGAGCACACCGCAATCTCAAAGGCCACCTACAACCCTGTTTCACTTTACCAGGTCATGGGAGTGCCTACAAACTGACCTTGAGAGATGGGATCTCATCCGGGTAAGTATTCTTGCATAGAAGTACGCCAGAGATGCTAACCCGTTCCGCTCAGACGATCCCCCCGTCTTCCATCCCAGCACTTTTCCAGGTCTCATTGGAACCAGAGTTGCTGAAATCCATTTTGCATACATTCCAGGCGGTTCTTGAGCAGGAGCCAACTTCGAACACGAGAAGCCGCATACGGGATTACTTGTTGGCCTTCTCCAAAGTTCAAAGATTCGGGACGGTAATGCTGTTCATGGACAAACAGGAGAGACAGCTATTGCAGTCGTTGCACGAGAAGGTGAACTCTGCACATCCATAGGACTATATGGACTAAGTAACTCGTCAAGTTCATTGCAATGACATTTCGTGCACGATCTCCGATAGGAATTGAACTGGTTCGTTTTGCCGCCAAATTGGCTCGTCCTTCGAACATTGGTCGAATATGAGTCCCTCACTTCCCTCTCGAGATTATTTATGATCTCGATGCCATCTCGCACCTAAAGATGGTTCGTCCAACGTGGCCATACACAACCTCTTTGGCTAGCCTGAGCCAACTATATCTCAGTCATGGATCTGACTGGGCTATATAGAACTGGCTGGTGTTTTCCGAATGACATTATATGGGTTCTTAGTCATGGTGGTACTAAAGCTGAAGCTAGCCAGATCGTGTTACAAGATTAGTGAGCAGATATGACAGAGGATGACAGTGCCAACGGCTCGCACGGTACCTCGCTCTGTCAGGATGACACTGCCTACGTCACAGGCAGCTTTGGTTATCTATATCATGATGCACTATCTCAGGCTCGTCCATTTTTACTGATCACTTGGAATGGGCACCCAATTCGACGAGCCCCACGCTACTAACCTGAACGGCCCTCAGCCTAATAGTGACGCTCTGACCATCACCAATGGCATTTCATCTTCGATCGACACATACACAGAGGAGAAGGTGTCTCAAAGCAGCCGGCCGGCCGTTGGCGTAGACGACCGCATCCGGCTAGTCGAGGTGCTGAAAGCAAACCTCGCACATGCAGGCCTCTATCGACCTGCGACGGACGGGGCACGCGCGAGTCATAGCGATGCAACCATTCTGTGCGTCCGATCATCGCCCCGACTGGCACCCCCACGCTCTGACACGACTCGGATCCTAGCCGTTTCCTGCGCGCACGCGTGTGGAGCGTCGACAAGGCCGAGAGACACTTTGCCCGTGCGGAGGCGTGGCGGAAACAGCACGACGTCGATGCGTTGTTCAAGTCGTTCGACGCGGACGAGATGGAGTCGGCCCGGAGGTTTTATCCGCGCTGGACGGGGCGCCGGGACAAAGTATGGTGCTTTTGACCTCTCTCTTTTGCATGCCACGCCACGACTGACCCACTGGCATTTCGTGTATAGCAAGGTCTGCCGGTATACGTCTACCGACTCGCTGCGCTCGATAGTGCGCTGCGCCGCGAGCTGGATGCGGTGCCGCAGGAGAGGCGGGACCAGCGTATGTACGTGCCCTCGGTGGAAGATACGCCAGAGTGACTGATCCCCCTTTCCCCCTTGGCGCCAGCATCGCGCTCTACGAGTGCATGACCCACTTCGTCCTACCCCTCTGTGACCATGTACCCCATGTGCCAGAGACGTCACCGGTATCCTCGGTGACGAGCATCATCGATTTGGGAGACGTGGCGCTGAGAGACATGTGGTCTCTCCGGGGCCATCTCCAACAGGCGTCCACGCTGGCTACCGCCAACTACCCGGAAACGCTGCACACCATCGCCATCGTCAACTCCCCGTCGTTCTTTCCTACCGTGTGGGGTTGGGTCAAGGTACGAGACACGACGCCCACCTATGATATGAGCAAAGCATTACGCTGAGCGTTTTTGGGTTAGGGCTGGTTTGACGAGGGTACTCGTCGCAAGGTTCATGTCTTGGGAAAGGATCCTGGAAATGCGCTTCGCGAACTCATTGACGAGACAGACTTGCCGGAGTGCTATGGCGGTGAACTGAAGTGGGTCTATGAAGACGAGCCATGCTTGGATGATGATTTCCAGAAAGCTATCGGCCAAATGCCCAAGGGACCTGCTGTTTTCATAAACGGCAGCGTCACCAGACCATAGCGAAGATCACGCATGTGTAGCGAGAAATTCCTTAGAAGCAGGGATACATCAGTGTGGACCGACTAGGTACTACTACAACATGCTCGGTCACCAAAGATATACGAAGGTTGAATCTATTGGTATTGTGCAGACAGTACAATATATTAATGCACAGAGGATAACGATATATGTTTTTGAAACTTGCAAAGCAACGGACGCGTTACTCGAGGTTGTCCTCGGGTTCTGCCACCACACCATCTTCATTCCATATCTGAAGGAACTGGGAAAAGAAAAGAAAAGTCAGTAATGACGCCGTGCACAAACAAGTGCTCAGTTTACCGTCGCCTTTTGTGCTGCCAGATGCTCAGCAAGGATGAGCGGTGTTGTGGCGAACGAGACTCGGTCCCAGGATATCGGAAACTGATGGCGTTTCATAGCAGGTTTGTCTCCTACGGCACTCTTCTTTCCCAGAACAAATTTACCGCATTTTCTGGAATGCCACGATTAGTAGAGACAATGCAAGTGCGTAAGCTGACTTACTCCTCGGATAGACCATATAACCCCTTCAAATGAGATTTCAGCAGCATCACAATGCAGATTATGACCGAAGTTCTCATGACGTCGACATTAAGATCTGATTCTACTGGCGGCTGTGGAGTGGGATTCTACGGCATTCATGAGTGATTGCCAACAATGCCAAGTTGTGACACTCACCACAGCAGGGCTACCATTCGGGACGGACGGCTGTTGTGGCTCATGCAACTGGGCGAGCAGGTTGGACGGAGAAACAACTTCTATAAGTTGCATTCCCGAAGTGGATAAAATGGACGTGAGGTGCTTGATGACCGTGAGCACCTCCTCCTGAGTCTTGTAATCCAGCGTAGCGAAGTTCTCGGCCATGTAACGGGAAAAATCGACATCATCCTAGAGTTATTGAGTGGAATGAGAAAAATGGTGGCGTATCCTGAAGGTAGATTCTTACCCGTGACGACTTCAGCGCGGTCGGAATGTCGAATGCTTTGACAAGCGCCTTCAAGAAGTCCTGCCGAGGCGCCCTTTTCTCCCGGACTAGCGAATACCATCGTTGCAGCAGCGCGGTTGGCTCCGGTTGCATACGATAACCTAGGCGGACTCAATGAGCGTAGTCCCAGCGTTTCAAACATGAACCGACCTTGAACATTATCCGGCGAGATCACTCTCTGATAATCAAACGACTGCCTGGCACTGACGATGAATCGAGCATTCAATAGACTCATGTGCTTGTTGTACAAGATGGCATGCAACCCGCTTGCTCGGATGCTCGTCGCCGCAACAGGGCTCGTTTCAAGTGCAACAATGATCGGGAAGGACTGTTTGTTTGTTGATGTCATTAACGACCCGAACAGTCAAAGAACATATTACATACCTGAAGCGGGTGTGCAAGTCCTTGTTTGACGGTGAACGTCAGAATATCAACGGCGACAGCTTGCACTTGCGGGTTCTGAGAGAGCGCGGCCTCCAGAATGGGCGAGATGTATCGTTGAACGACCGCAGAGCTGACCCTGTGTGTGTATAACACAGGCTTGTCATCCTCGTTTTGCATCGGAAACGAGAGCGTTCTTACCCTGAATCCGCAAACCCTTCGGTATTCCCAACGAGCTCTGCCATATCCACGACACCATCACCCTTGCCTTGACCAGCGACTAGAACGGTGCACGTCAGTCATCATCCTTAAAGTTGCGCAAGACGACCGGCTCACCCTTGCGTTGTTCAGCATGCTTCGCGGCTTCAGCAACGAGAAAGTCTTGCATGATCCTTAGTAAGCGGCCTCGGCTTTCTTCGTCGGGAGAACTGAAAATTGCATCCATGATCCCCGCGGACCGCTCCAACGTCATCAAAGTAGGCTGCGCGCGAAACAAGAAGCCTTGCAAAAAGTTCTCTAAGGTCGTTCGCACGCGCAAGCACACAAACCCTACCTAGGCACTGCAAGATTCGTCCCTTGAGACCGGCATCGCTGTATTTTGCATAAAGGGAGAGCAGGCTATTGTAAATATGTTCCACGATAGGTCCCTATCGAGGAGTGGTGGTCAGCATACTTGACAGGACTCCGCAAGCTAACTTTACCTGTGAAACGCTATCCAGGTCGGTCACAAATTCTTCTCAAGATTAGACCTTTCTCAACAGCGGAGTTGGCATTGTACTCACCGGGTCGTTCACCACGGAGATGATCGAAGTCGCAATATTCTCCGAGTAAGGACACAATGAAAATGAGGATAGAAAGGGTCCGTGTTTCAACGGCGGTCATCGTATCGCTGCTGCGGGCAATAGCTTGCTGGAGACGGGCTGCGAAGGGATGAGATAAAAGTGAGTGATTCAACACAGAAAGCCCAACCATTGCATGATTTCAACAGAGCCACGAGTCGGTGGAAGTCATGCGTGAGGTGTTGTACGACACCACACATGCATGCAACGCTTTCTTGCAAGCACTTAAGAAAAAAGGTCACCTATGTTCACTTAGATTTAGGTTTCACTTACCACCACGCCACCAACATTCGACGGCTTGACGATCATTGGTTGCAAAATCAACTGTAGTTCCTGACCGAACTTGATAGCAGTTTTTGGCATATGAGGGATCGATATCCGGAAGACCCGGAGCAGATAGTCGGTCACGGCTAACTCTTCCGACTGGAAAGCGAAAGATAAGTGAGGTTACACGCAACCAACGGATCTGTACTGACGGTAGCAGGGTTCTTCAGGTAGGGTAGTAGTGTGAGGGCATTGCTGCCAGACAGTACAGACGGATATGCTGTTGCAAACAAGTATAGCATCCTGATGCAAGATTGGACCGTCTGAAATGGGCGTAAGACTTAGGCGCTCAAATGAATATATCCGGCGCTCACAAAACCCGGCAGGTCGGAAGCATCGACGAGACCATCGATCAGGGTTTCACATATCTCGGAGTACTTTGCATGCATGAAAGGAGCATCCGTTGGACTTTGGCTCGACATAACCTTGTGAAGGAGGTCTTCCAGTGGAGATTGCTTGTCTTTGAAGTAAGCAGAGACTCCCATGATAACGGAGACCTTCGAGAGCAAGGAGACCTTGTCTTGAGTGTTACTGGATGAGGGTGGCTTTCCCTTGATGAGGACAACTTGAGACTGGGTGTTCTGGAACCACAACTCTTCCACGGTCTTCACAGCGAGGTCCTTGACCGTGTCATCTTCATCCAACATTCGCAAGACGAGCTTCGCGCAAATGTCGACGCGACGCCCCAGGTCCTCGGTAACGCCGTAGTATTGCTTGAGTAGCTTGATCACGCGCTTTCGCACTCCGAGTCCAGTGTCCTGTTGCGAGATTCGGTAAAGCAGTTGTTGAAGGGGATGTATAAGTACATACTGCGATACGATCGGCAATCCTCGAATAGTAATCGCCAGCGACCTCGGGAGATTCGATCATGTATCTACCAATCAGTTCGACAGCAGCGTCTCGGACAGCCGGAGAAGAGTCTAGTAGGTGCCCTTCAATAGCTCTTCGTACGTTCGCCTACGACGGTTTAGAATTTGTGGCGTTCACGCGTTACGGGTGCTTACCGTCGAAAGAATACTGGAGTCACTCGTCACGATCTGACCAAGAGCGCGCAGGGCTTTGGTTCGCATGAACAC
>JBBPOD010000327.1:0-21160 GCA_038091255.1 Tylopilus intermedius | reverse complement strand
ATACTTTGCGGTCAAAGGCACCCGAACCCGATCATGTTTCCGTGCCTCGAGTCTTTAGCCTCGTCACAGTACCCCTCCTCCCGAAATATGCTAGCGCACTTGCACCTCTTTTCAGTCGCCTGACTGTGGCATTGAAAGAGCTCGTAAATTCCTCTACGCAAAGCGACTCAAATCAGCAAGCCGTGTTTACGTCTGGCTTGCAGGAGTATTTGACCGCCGTCCATGCCATGAAAAGACACGCGTCTCAGCTGGTATGGTTCCGCTATCTCTATGTGGCATTCTCAAGATACATGTGGGTCAACGAATGGGTTGAAGTCAAGCCTACCGAAATTTTGCAAAGGAGTGTATGAGTTGTACTAGTAGAACAAATGAAACAGTACTAGGAACATGGGCAGTGTGTTTGGTTGTTTGGTTTGTTGTGGTGATTTCAGTCGTGTGTTGTTCGTCGGCCTAAGCGACCATGGCGCGATTCAGTGCCCTCACCAGCGACACCAGTGACACCAGTGACACCAGCGACGACGAGCAGACACCCTACACATCACAAGATGCGCGAAAACAACACCCCGGTTCACCAACCAAGTCGGTGGACATGGCACAGGACTCGCAAAGTTCTGATTCGGAAGAAGCAGAGGACATAGAGGTGGATGAGGAAGACGAAGACGAAGACTCAGAAAATACGTCCGACATGGACGAAGACGACCTCGTCGAAGGGCCTCCGCGTCCGCGCAATCATGCCCTAGTTGAAGACTCGGACGGCGAAATTCAATACGAGCACGCTCGTGGTCGATCCGAGTCCTCGAGTTCGTCAGAGTCCGACATTGACGATCCTCACCGACGAGGTGCCTCTACCGCCTTATGGGCAGGACGTGCGGGTATCGACCCGCAAAAAATACACGTCATGCAGACCTCTCTATTTCGTATGCCGGAGGAAGCGGCAGCTCTTCAGGCCATGAACCAGCCCGCACGACCGCGTTTCAGACTATCACCCACCGTCAGCCGTAAACATAGCCGTGACTCTGTTGGAGATGGTCGATTCGACTCCCAAGAGGTTCGTAGTCTATAGTGTTGAGCGCGTTGCATTTCACAACCAAGCACAGAGAGTTTCGTTTGCTCACGACATTGATCACCCTGTTTACCGACCATCCCGCAAATTTGCGCGCGTCGACATATCCTCCTCGGCTGTGGCTGGAAACGAAGGTGCATTAGCGGATGCAGGGCTTGCACTAGGGCGCTCCTTCCGTGTTGGATGGAGTTCCGGTGGCAAGCTGGTTCATTTGGGTCAATTATGTGGGCCTTCAAGTCAGGTGTAAGTCTAGCTTCGTGTTTTTGAGACAGACTACTCACTTCGTTGTGGCCAGTCAGACATCCGCCAACTCCTCAGTCGTTATGAAAACGCATGTCCCGTACTTCTCTGAACCCCCAGAAGACACTAGCAGCAAGTTTTCTCGGTTGCTGCAACACCATCTGTCGAAAACACCCGTCGTTAAGGACGAGGATGGGGTTCCATTTGCCGACCCATCATCAGAGCTATCTTTTTCGTCCTTCATGTCCTTGTATCCCAAAACAGACAAGTCTTTTGAAGCAACTCTTTTCCGCCTTGGTCATGCCTTATTCGACAAAATGGAGCTTCATCTAGGCGAGGACGCAACAGTTGACGTCCGAAATCGTATTTCATCCATCCGACGCAAAGCAGCGCTCTCCGACTGGCTAGGGGACGTTGTTACTTCATTGGTTGACGCCGACCTCAAGAAGCAATCTCCTACCGACCCAGCCGCCCTCATATTCTCCCTCCTTTCCGGATACCAGATTACCAAGGCATGTGATACCGCTATGGACTGTGGATTCGTCAAACTGGCGACGCTCATTTCCCAAGCTTCTGGGGATTTCGAGTTCAGGGAAGATCTCAGGGAACAGTTACAGCTGTGGCAGGAACAGAGAATAGATGTTCACCTCAGCGTGAGTATCAGAAAGATATACTCTGTACTCGCTGGTAGCCTAGACATCTTGGAAGGCTCAAAAGCAAGCAGCCTCGAACGATGTCCTGACGTTGACCCGCTCGAGGGGCTGGACTGGAAACGGACGTTTGGGATGTACCTCTGGTATGTCGAGCCCATGGATGCATCTATAGCACAGGTTTTCGGATCGTACGACCGCGCCGCGCGAGAGTCACCCTCACGCGTTGCTCCTCCGCGACCGCATTATCTGGAAGGGCCCACCCGTCAAAAGCTTGCATTTCACATACCATCACCTCCACCCTCCGATGCTCTATTCTCGCTGATCCGATTACATGCCGATCCCGCGTGTTCGCTATCTCAAATCCTCAACCCCCTTTCCTTTGGAGCGTCACCGGCGGACTACTCCTTCCCCTGGCATCTATACATCATTTTGTCACGATGCATGCGTGTTCGTGACCTCTCTGATCGTGGCGAGTCGGAACGTGTCGAAGAAATGGACGAAGACGTCTCGGGACATCGTGAGGGCCACAGTCCAAGTGCCGACCTGTTGGCCAGTTACTACGCGCAACAACTGGAACAACTTGGTATGCTCCAAGAAGCCATTTTCGTCCTTCTCCATATCGAAGGTTCAGCAGGGTAGGTGCCTCTTTGTACTTGGTCGGATCACAAATTGACCGCGTCCCAACTAGGCGAGAAAAAGCCATTCGTGACATTCTCCATAGATCTGCTGATAAACTGGATGAGTGGATGTGTAGCGGTATCCTGGGAAGCTTAAAAATACCCCTCGCATGGGTCAATGATGCCAAGGTACATCTATTCTGTGTATATCTACGATGCTCTCATGTACTGGCACAGGCACTCTATGCGATTAGCCAAGGCAAAATCTTCGAGGCCTACGAACTCTACATGGCAGCAGGACTATATCAATCCGCGCACGACCTTGCGGTCGTTGAACTCGCGCCCGAGGCAGTGATCCGCCAAGACTTTGAACTCCTTGTGTCCTTGTTTGAGCGCATGACGAGCCAATCCATCGACGGATGGCATCTCAAGGGCAAGGCACGTCCCTCTCGCGTCCTCCCCCGGTGTACCCTCTCACCCGTCACTCGCAGGCCTATCTGGATTACGCCCACGCCATGACGCGCCTCCCCGAGCTCCACGTGTCCATCAGCGACGCGGCTGTGTCAGATGCAGTCGAAGAGTCGGAACTCGAGAGCCTCGTGCGCGCGGTACCGCGGTTGATGGGCATCCTTCCGGACGTGTTGTATTTGCAGAGCGACCCGAGACACCGGGTGGCGTTGGCGGAGATGATGTCGGGATTGACGGTGGCGTTGGACCAGGTGAAACCGCTCGCGCTGGTACGTCATCGTTCTCGCGTTTGTTTCTTCCTTGTTTTCTGATGGGCGTGTAGGCACAATCACAGGTCCGGTTGACGGGTATGGATGAAGGGACGAGGTTGCGGCATATTCAGACGACGGCACTCGAACGGTTCATGCGGTCGATCCAGGTGTCATGACGTTCGTCTGTCTAGCTAGTGTGGATTGCTATTTGAACTACATTTCACAAGGAACAAATGACTTGAAAAACAGCCCGCTACGGAGGCATCCATCTCGCTCGAAGGAAAATGTTAGCTACTAGACGATGCATCGACATCTAGTATGTCCTCATAGCAAAGTCTACAAATAAGCTATGGTACCCAATAGAAATAGATCAGGCGCCCAGAGTGTCTACTTGGGATGCTAAAGTACTATCAGACGGCTACTGAGGGGATGCGAAAGGCGTGCAAGCTGTACCGAGCACATGAACCAATCGTACAAGCGCAAAATCGAGTGCAGACAGGCTTGTTTGGACGATCTTTGATTCCAATAGTTCTATCGCTTCGCTCAGCACCTTTGGGACATCGTTTGAGTGCGAGCAGATTGGTTCCAGGTAGTCGGCGATACGGGTGATACATTCCGCATTCGAGTGGTCCCGGTGTGCCTGTCCGATATATTGCACGGCGGAAATGATCGTCCGCCACTCCAAGTGGTAATCTTGAACGATCGCTGCATCGGGATGCACGGCAGCCTCGATGCAAGTGGGATCGCTGCAAGTTCCGACCGACGCAACGATTGCAAGTAACAGGAATGAATGCTCTTCCGGAAGTTTGGCCCCTTCCACTGCCCGGGTGTTAGTGCAATCTCGTAGGAATCCCTGGGTGAGGAGATGGCCATGGAAAAAGGTGTAATCGGTCATCGCCAAGACCACTCGCAAGTAATCGAGAGCCAAGTTAGGGGTGGGGACCAGGCACAGAAGTGGGAAGGCGTTGAAGAGGCGTGAACGTTTGTCTGCGTCGCTTTGAAGCAAGTCTTGCAACGTATGACGGGAAGCTGGATTGAGAACCTGCATCACTGAATGGAAGGCGACCTGGTACCATCTTGCAAAGCGAAGTAACAGCGTGATGGCGCCGAAGCACAAGTCATGGTCAATACCTTGGTGGGAATCGTCCAACCAAAGGGGAAGGACATGCCCCACAGCTTCAGCATTCCTCGACTCCACGGAACACTCCAGTAAGTGGTATATGTATTTGTTACTTCTTCGGAGATCTGCCCCCCTGATGAGAGACTGCAGATTGCCGGTCCGAAGCACGAATTTGATGGTAGCGCAACCGTTGTTATCCCAGACAGTGTCCTCTCCAACAACCAAGCTTTCACACAGACGAGCGATCCAACGATCCAAATCACGTTCAGCAATCATTTTACGGCCTTGCTCTACGGTGAGAACTCGAAAGATAAGATCCAGTGCCAAAGCAAATGAGTCTGTGCTTGGAGCCTTTGGATTGACAGCCTTGCAACGTCGTGGTCCTGATGCAACGAATGCACAGACTTCTTCACGTAGCCGCGAAACTGCCGAGCTGTTGATGATGATCATCGAACCTTAATTTGGGACATTTTACAATTGCACAAACCTCTTGTCGACCTTTGGCAAATCATCTAGATTAATTGGCATGCCAAGAATGAGTGCAATTGTTGTCCAGTAGTTGGCCAGTACTTTGGAAGGCATCGGCTCGTATCGGGCGAACTTTGGGATAATTGAAGCTGCAAGTTCTACCCACGCCTGACCAGCATGATTCGTGTTGCGGAGAAAGGCTGAGATGATGTGGGAAACCCATGATAGCTCTTCCTCTGGAACACAGATGGGAGTACTAGCAGCCGGTGTGGGATCTCGGACAATGAGTGAGATGAGGGCGCAAATGAAAAAAAAGGTGCTCTCTTGCGGACCGGTTAGGTTCTTGGTGGACGCAAGACATAGCCTGACTGATGGGAGAATTTCGATGTGCCCTAAATCCAGCTCGGGATCTCCATAAAGTGCTTCTGAGTAGAGATGGCAGAGAGCTTTGCTGCAGGCACATGCCCGATCTACATTGGAGCAGGAGAGATCAACAGCATCATTGTCATTGCTTTGCACTTTGAAGCAGCTCTTGAAGGTCTCCCACAGCGGCTTCACAAACCCAGTGAGATCAAAATTGACTGGCCAGTCGACCTCTGGCACCATTTTGGCTACGGCAGTGACAACAGCCGGATCAGTGGATATCTGTAAAAGCCAACGCACAGCAGGTGCCTCCTCTGAGATGGTGGGTATGGAAAGAGGGATGAATTTGGGCTTTGGAAGCTGACTAGAGGTGGTAAGATGGCGAACCAATCGAGTGACCTGAATACCACAGCTCTGGACTAGTTGTGGGAGTTGCAAGAGTGATTTCAAGACTAGCTGTGTAAACTGTGAGGGAAGGGTCTGGAATGGGGAATCAGGTGAAAGCATGGCCATGAAGAATGTGACAAGGTATAGTAGGAATCCGATCCCTGTCGCTGCTAGAATGACACCTGCAACATCATGGTATGGACGCCAGAGGCTACCCAGCAATGAGATGGAAAACAGCAGCAAAGACAACTGAAGTAGAACAGGAATGCAGTCTAAGATAGTGTTGAAGTGCATGCTTTGTGTAGCATCAAACTTGCGTTGTCGGTGTATACCACGAGAGGAGAGGGAACCATGAGTTGTACGCGTAGCCTTGAAGTGGCCTAGCCATTGTTTCGCTAGCAATGAAGCGAAAGCCGCAAGAAGACTGGTGGATAGACTTGCATAGGAAAGTGCTGTAGTCCAAGCGAGTGATGACACAAGACCCCCAGAATTTACAACATTTGCAATTGCAGAAGGGTCGACAGTAGTGATATTGGACTGGCTGGCGGTGATGAACGCAGTGCTGACTGCAGAGAAAAGTCCAGCCTTACAACACAGACTCGTTAGCAATCTTACTAAGGACGGCTGCCAATATACTCACAAAAAGCATTGAAACGTCAACGTCATTTTCTAGCCTGCCCATGAACTGTGTGTCGAAATCAGAAGCTACTTCCTCGTACTTGATCCAGAATTGAGATCTCGCCGAATCTGCAGCCGACCCTACAGACGATAGGCTCGCTAATAATTCAGGGTTAAACTTGCAGTTGCCAGTTTTACTTCGGAAGGAAGGTTGTCGCTTGTCGGACACAGGAACACCCCGACCCGCCTTCGCAAAGTTGCTCGGACCAAGCCCCTTCTCAAGCACTTTGGCATTCAACTTCCCCATAGTTGCGTCTTGGAGTATTGAGTGTTGGGTATGGTCAAGGATCGCTGGTGGTCAGCAAGAGTTACTAGTATGTAAGTGGATGGTCAACAGTATATGTGGATTCCAAGCCCCGCCACACTAGGGGGGCAATGCCTGGTTCGGACTCAGAATAGGGATTCTCTTCTTGTGTCAAGCCGAAAGTTCTCTCATAGTACTCGAGCTTCTTGAAGCGCTCGCAAAGTCAAATAAACATCACGATCTTAGTGGGTCCGTGCAGTTCGGAAAAAAAATTGAAGTTTCAAGCCAGTGCCGATCGAGAGCCTGAAAGTTTTGAAATTACGGTGAGCTTCCAAACGTGTTGTACTTCTGGTGCAACCCGAGCCTGAGACCCTTCGTCATCTTTGTAGAAGTGATGTCGGGATTGATGGCGTTGCTGGACCGAGCGAAACGACTTGGACTCGTAAGTCCCCCGGGCCGTTTGGTCTTGTCCTCCACGATCATCGCTCGCACCATGTGCGAATGCCGGTCCAACGTGGGGTCCGACTGGCGGATACGAATACGAAGCAGTAATCCATGTGCCGGCGTATTCAGACGATAGCGCTCGAATGGCTCATGTGGTCCTTCGGATATCGTGACGCTTGCCAGCCTAGCTAGCATGGAGCTTGTCAAATCATTCTCACGAGAGAAGTTGAAGTATTCAACTACTGATAAACGACTCATTCAATGTCCAGGTTCGAGGGGGCAGTGGCATCAGTTTGGATTACAATAGAGCATCACGAGTACACCGCGCAGCATCGTGGCAGGGCCCTCTGAGATTACTACAAAAGGCCTTCGAGCGTTCATGATCCAGGATCCTACAGAGTGCCTGAAGTCACGCAGGAGCCGGCATGCCAACTGCGTCAAGCACCCGAAGCAACCGCACTAGCGCTGAATCAACTGCCGACCAGTCCGTCCGATGAATGCTCGCAGCGACCGCTGATCTCAACGCACTCGGAACGTCCTGTGGAGGCCGGTAGACGAGTTTGAGGTACCTCGCAATGCGCGTGATGCGCTCCGCGTCCAACCGGGAATCTGGCCTGCTTTGGATATACTCCAGCCCACGTAAGATCATCCCCCATTCCAGCGGATCGTATTTGACCATGGTTGCGCTGGGGTGCACGGCGGCTTCGATGCACTTGGGGTGGGTGCAAGTCCCGAGGGCTGCAACGATGGATAACAGTAGAAATGCATGTTCTCTCTGCAGGGCCGCGGCGTCGGCCCCTTCAAGGGCCTGAGTGTCCAGCCTGATGTCGATGCACTGCGGGACGTGTCCCCAGCCGTGAAGATGGCCGTGGAAGGAGGCGTCCTCGGCCAGCATTGAGACTACCCGCAGGTAGCCCAACGTCGTGCTGAGTTTATCCACTGAGTTCGTCACCAAAGCGTAATCCCACTCTTCCACACTTGAGATGGGAATGGTATAAACCATGCGTAAAGGAATGAGGAGGGTATCGACAAAGTGCTCGAGCTTAGTTTTGTCCCTTCGGAGCAAGTCTCTCAATGAATGGCGGGAATAATCGTTGAGGGCCTGTATGGCGAAGTGGAAGGCAGTGTGGCATAATTTGGGATTGTCGGAACCAAGTAAAAGCATAATGGCGTCGAAGCACAGATTAGAATCGACATTCTGCTGAGAAGCGTCGAAACAAAATGGAAGAAGGAGTCCTGCCGTCTCGGCGTCCTCCCACTGCACGGCACGCCTAAGAGCGTGGTGTACATATCGCCTGCTTTTTCGCAGAGTCTTCCATTTGATGTAGTGCAATAAATTGGTGGTTCGAAGTATGACTTCGATGAAAACACGATCGTCATCCCAAGCTTTGTCCTCTCTGGTGGTTAGTATTTCGTATAAACCAGCGATGCATTTGCCACCAGTGTCTGTCTCTTGTGCTTCGCTCAATCCACGGTTCTGCTCCACGCTGAGAAGGCGGTACATGAGATGCAGCGCCAAAGCCAGATCATTGGTTGGGGTCTTCTGGATGGTACCCCCAGAGATGTCGGTGGAAGTCTCCCAATACGAAGGTTCTGGATCGACGAATGCAAGGACTTCTTCGCGTAGGCGCCCAATTGCCGAGCTGTCATCGATCGTCATCAAAACCCACCGGTAATCAAAGACGTTTTACAAGATTGTACCTACCTCTTGTCAACTTTTACGAGATCACCCGGATCAATCTTCATGCCAATAATAAGTGCGACCATGACCCAATGGTCTGCCAGCACTTTTTCGGGTGTTGGCTCATACCGAGAGAACGTCGGTATGATTGAATCTGCAAGTTCCACCCAAACCCGGCGTTCGTCATCATGAACTTCGCTGTGAAGAAAAGCTGGGATGATGTGGGAAACCCACGATAACTCCTCTTCTGGGACATTGATCGGAGTGTCGGGCGAGAAATGGTTAATCAACGAGATGAGGCCACAAATGAAGGTAAAACTCTGTTCTTGCTGACCGCTCAAACCCTGCGTGGATGAGAGATACAACGCAACGGATGCGAGAGTGTCCTGAAACTCCAGGTCCGGTCCAGGCTGTGCATACAGCGCTTCGGCGTAGAGGTGGCAAAGTGCTTTGGTGCAGGCATATGCCTGACCTACGTTGGAGCAAGAAAATGAAAGCGTGCCGTAGTCGTTGCTTTGTACGTCGAAGCAGCTCCTGAAAGTCTCCCATAGTGACGATATGAATTTACTGGCATCGAAACCGACTGGCCAGTCGACCTTGGGCGTCATTTTGGCTGCAGCGGTGACAACGGCGGGATCAGTGGATATCTGGGAAAGCCAACGCACGGCAGGTCCCTCTTCCGAGAGGGTGGATATTGACAGGGAAATGACCTGGGTATCTGCTTGCGAACCGGAAGCTCCAAGATAGCGAGGGGATTGATGAAAACTGATCAAGGATGCCCGCGAGACGAATTTGGAGACAAGGTGTGCCAATCGCGAAAGGGGGGTCTGGAAGGGGGAATCGGGCGAAAACAACGCCGCAGAGAATGTGGCAAGGTATAAAGCGAGCCCAGTCCCTGTCGCAACTAGGATAATCCCTGCCACATTACGGTATGGAGACCAGGTGTTACCCAGCAATGAGATGGCGAACAACAACAACGACACTTGAAGCAGAATGGGGAAGCAGTCCAAGATGATGTTGAGATGTGAGTTTTGCATCGCGTCAAACTTGCGTTGTCGGAGTAAACCACGAGAGGAGATAGAACCATGAGTGGAGCGCGTAGCCTTGAAGTGACCCAGCCATTGTTTCGCGAGCAAGCAGCCGAAAGATGCAAGAAGACTCGCGGAGAGACTTGCATAGGAAAGCACTGTGGTCCAAGTATTTGACGATACGAGGTCACCAGCATTCACAATGTTTGCAACTGCAGCAGGGTCGACAGCCGTGATATCAGACTGAATGGCAACAATAAACGCAGTGTTGACTGCAGAGAAAAGACCAGCCTTATACCCGTATTGGTTAACATACTCGCTCCAACTTGCAGGACGGCCGCTTATACACTCACGAAAAGCATGGAAATGTCGACTTCATTTTCCAGCCTGCTGATGAATTGCGTGTCAAATTGGGAGGCTATTTCCTCGTACTTGCTCCAGAACTGAGGCCGCTCGAGAGCTGTACACGACCCCCGAGGCAATAGGCTCTTCAGCAATATCCCACTACTGTATGTGAACTCGCGCTCACCAGTTTGATTGGAACGGATATGCTGACTGGTTTCTTCGCGAGCAGTCCAACCTGCTCGATGCCTTTTCTCGGTCGACCGATATGTAGCATCGATCGAAGCTTCCTTTATCATAGTCCCGTCTGAGTGAAAACCACTTGTGGAAGGATGATTGATCAAGGCAGTTTTGGTCTGTCCACTGCCAGTGCCAATGGAAGCATGTTGCCTGGCGCTTATCGGTACGGCATGCACCGGAATTAAAGTATAAGTAATATACGGCTTCAAGTTGCGGCCGACGCTAAGCCGGAAGCAGTGTCGATGCACACGACGGGCGGCCCGTCGGACGACTTTGTCAGTGATCGTCGGACAATTGTACATTTCAACATACCTTGCCACTATTCGCAGGAGTCACTCCTATATCATCCGGAGTGTTTCAGGTTCGAGCTCGAGCGCGCGTCCGACAACCAAAAAAGGTCAGGATGTCAGATTGACCCCGGATACTAGGAAAGAACTCTGAATCAAACTTTTGAGGTTTAGACGTGCACTGCACACCGCCAGTGGAACGTTGGCGAAAGCTAAATCCGCGTACTGTGCCTGAGTCGCTCAGACTATAGATATTTGCTGGGATTTGGACCTCAGGCCCTCGGAGTTTGGCACTTAGGTTTCGCCGGCGGAATCACTGCAGTGTTCGGTATACGGTCGCAGTGATAGTAACTTGATCAGGCTGGTTCAACCTGGAATGTGCCGTAACACCGTGACGGGGGTTTGGTCCAACTCGATTGTCCACGCTCAGGGCTCAAGCCTGATCAAAATAACTATTTCCATGGCTCAAAGTACAGGCTTGGAAGACTATATACGAGTATACAGCTAAGGATGTAGACCGATCGGCATGGGGGAATCATGATGGGGCGGGTACACTAAATACGAAGAAAGCGATGGCCGAGTCTACTACATTAATTCTAGAGTACGTCTATGATACCGCTACAAATCTAATCGATCCTCCTACCGGATTGCATGAGCACGGTCGCCAGGACCGCCACGTCAATGAGACCGAGCTCGACCGCGCGAGCGCTCATTTCCAGCACGAAGGCGTCGTTGTGCATGGTGACGCGAGCCAACCATTCGGACGAACCGGGGGCGAACAGCTAGCGCAGGAAACATCAGAAAAAATCCAAGAGTCGGGAACAGGGACGGACCTGCAGAAAATGGTCGCGCGGCAACCAGGCATAATGGACCCCGGCATAATACATCGTCCGCGAGCTGTAGAAAGACGGAACGTGAGTCACGAACACATCCGAGCCATGGGGACGACGTACAATCTGTCGGGTGCGAGTCGCAGCCACTGTCCGACGTGCACCTTTGCGCCGATCGCCTGCGCCTCGATGGTCGGGTGGCTCCGCCACTCGACGAGTGCGATATTCTGCCCTGCAGAATTCCTGACGAGGGTGATCCCCTGCGCAGCGGCGTCGGTCACGATGCGAAAGTACGTCCCGTTGTTGGGACCGACGACGCTGCAGTTGAGTATGGACGGATTCGAGGACGTGAATCGGAGCGTGACACGGGAATGAATGGGCGGATCGACCGAGGACGCTGATCCGGGATAGGGCAGTGCCCCAAATATGGAAGCGGCGGTGTTGATAGTGTTCGTCGCGTTCTGCCACTGGGCTGAGAAGGGGTCCGTCCCATAAACCATGTCAGCGTCGAATTGTCGGATGACAATCCTTGCTCGCCTTGCACCTTCATATATGTTGTTGCTGAAGCTATGTCTCCTGGTTTGAAGGCCGATACTTGCTGACGAGTGCTCGACTTCGAGCCGGATGACTTGTCCGGGGTGCGCCACACCGGGTGCTCGAGTCTCGAGGTAGAACAAGCTCCAAAGGAAGGCGCCCATATAGAATACAAGGCAGGTCGTCAGGTGTGCGCCTCATATCTGTAGAGGACATGGGGTGTGACGGGTCGTACCTCGAGTAATGCGGTGCTCAAGCATCAACAGGGCTGACGTTGCGGTGCAGTGCCAGGTATGAATGCACGGCACAATGCTCGGGTATCAGGGTATCCAGGCCCTTACAAAGGGTTTCACCACTGACTCGTATAGCTGAATGCAAATGACGGCAGCTTTGCTGCGCTAAATGATGCAACTGTAGCCAGCAACATTGTGGGTTGGACGAATCATCAATGTCGACACACGCTCACAATCTCGCTCCGTCACAGGGATGCCGCTAATGCCCGGGATGGCCTTGGCCAATATCATCAACACTCATTGGATTTCAATGCCACAACGAAACAGTAGTTGGGGTAATACTAGAACATGAAAACATGCGATGAGGTAAGACATTGATACACATTGATACAGCCCATCAAATACAACTCATGTGTACGTCTGAATGAATTGTAAGGCGACTGCAGCCACGCTACATGGCATACCTAGTTCGCAGCAAATCAGAGAGGGAGCTAGGGTGGGGATAACAGTACGTACTTCCTTGTCCACTCCCTGGCGGTTGCCTCGTAGCGGGCACGATCTGTCTTGTAGAGATGTGCGATATCGTGCACCAATGGATCATCGGGATTAGGGTCGGTAAGCATCGAGCAAATCGAAAGTAATACTAGAACGACGTTATCAGGGAAAAATTTTTAGTACAAGCTATGAGGGAACCTTTCGAGATGGTCAATGCTGGTGACCATTGATCTCTAAGGATGTCAAGGCAAATGGAGCCATTGGCATTGATGTTGGGGTGGTAGATCTTGGTGGTGAAGCTGACTTTGGGGGGCTTGAATGGATAGTCCGTGGGGAAAGTGATCGAAAGGAAGAAGACGCCGCCGGCGTACGGTGAATCACCCTGAACCCATGATGAGTCACGTGTGGGGGCACGTCTCTGTAACGACTACATACCGGGCCCATTATCGTCGCCTGCCATTGGAACATGTTATCTCCTGTAGGACCGGCGCTGCAAGAGGAGGGTGGGTCTCGGCCAAGGTCAATCAATTCCTGAGAGGAGAGGTAGCGTAAGACTGGCGCCTAAGTCCAGATGAAGCGGATTCCTACCTTGTTAATGCGCTTAAGGGCCATTTCGGTAGAATAACAAGATACTAGCGAGTCTATACAAGTAGGAGAATGCGGATCGCGAAAGGATCGAGCAACATCGCACAGGATCGGTGGGAGGGGTTCGACAGCGGTGAAGACGAGCGAAATGGAGAGGAAGGAGTGAGGGGAAGAGTTCGAAGTAAGCGATGCATGACGGGAAAAACACGGGGTGATACGTACAAGACTGTTTGCAAGCGGGCGGTGAGGTAGGTGAGTGATGGTGGAAGGAGAGTCGAGTAGTGGGGGGATTGTGGCTATTTAGGATGTTTGGAAACTGTTTGGTTGCTGACAAAAACTGGCTGTGCAACCCTAGTTCTGGTACATTCTACGCTACTATGCACTAGCATCGTCGCGTCGTATCAGACCAACACCGACGATCACACCCTCCGCGAGAATGTCCGCTGCTTTGCGCCCTTCCTTGGCTTGGTGTTCCGCTTGCTTGATGAACTCTGCCTTGACTGCGTTGGCACGTGCAATCTAACCACGGTTAGTCCGGATCACGGTCATCCGAGAATCCGCGTACCTCTTTCCTGTGGTGCAGACATTCTAGGTAGTCCTCAGCTTGTAGTTTGCAGTCCTGCGGAGCGTCCGCTTGTGCATAGCACTACAAAACATCCCATCAGCATAGCCAGCAAAGACAATACGTCCGGCTTACTTTTTGGAAGGCTTGCCAATGTGCGAAACACCGCGAGCGGCCTAGCGTTGTCAGCAGTATCAATGAAGGCGGCCGTGCTGCATACCTCCGGTATAACTGAAACCTGACTACATGATCCGACGGTCAGCAAAGCAAGGACAGTGAGCTGGCATATGAACACACGCACAGACATTGTCGTGGAGCAAGGAAGGGACGAGCGTGACTACGGTGTCACAGTAGTGATGGATGTCACGGATCTGCACAGCCACTGATATGCGCTTGTCCCCTACGCCAGATCAATGGCAGACCAGACAGAGCTCACGTTCGTCAAAAACTTTGTAAAGACCGTCGCTGCTCAGCCAGTCGTATTCGACGACGACTACCAGGCTCCCCCTCATCTCGCTCTCAAGCGGGTCCCTGCCCTGTCCGTGCGTGTTAGTGCTCTCATCAGACATAGTCGTGTCCCAAGTCGTCGCGTAGATCCCCGTTCCACCCGTCCCAGAACGCCAGGATGCGTCCTCGACGCCAGCAGGTAGGCCTAGGCTTGTCCTACGAACGCGTGCTTTAATCGGCAAACATTCCAAAAGCGGCGACTATCAACATTACGTTCAAATCCTTGAAACCTCCTTGCTCCTTCTCTCTCCCCGTCCAGTACACCGACACCATCTCCGACATCAAATCACAGCTCGCAACACAGCCCCGCGCCCCCCCTGCAGACGCACAGCGCCTTCTTCTCAAGGGAAAAGCTCTCGTAGACACAAAGCTCCTCAAGGAATACGACGTAAAAAACGGCGACACTATAAATTTGATGGTCAAGCCAGGCTTTGATTGGGACCCAACAAAGACATCGTTCCCCACATCGGGCCCTGACATGCTAGACACCGAATCAGCTTCAAAGCTCACTGCGGGTCACAGACACACCCGGACACCTTCCATCGTCTTGTCCCCATCCCCATCTATTGCCTCGGTCGAATCAGAGAAGAGCTTGAAGCCCCAAGACATCACGCTCACTATCGATACCTCAACCATTCCCACTGCCTCGCTTTCTTCCGCACCGCGGTCAGCGTACCAGACGACCATCTCTGAGCCGGCCTTTTGGAGCCGACTGCTCTCGTTTTTACGGTACCACCCTTCTTATTCACGTTTTGCCATCGCTCATTCTCTCTAGGACGGAGTTCACCAACGAGAGTGATGTGTTGACCGTGTTTGAAGACTTTCTCCGCGCAAGCAAGGGTGGAATGACCGCGAGCGAGATTGCCAGGATTCGCGACCACGTTGGTGTGGTGGGTATGGCTGGTACTTGAACGGGTGTCTCCGTCGCATTGGGTTTTTGGTAGATGATTCGGATGGGGCGGCCCTGATTACTGTACAACCTTTGTCATTGCTGTTCGGCGCTTTTGAAAGGGTTTTTTCGTCTTGTGCTACGAGAAAGTTGTTCCTGCTATGGCCACTCTCGGACTGCGGCTCATCAGCCACCGTGTCATCAGACCCCTAGCTGTGTCTCATCCTTTGAAGTTTCACTCGACGCACCGTACATCGTTCAGAACGTTCGCCATGACTACAATTCGAGATCCTTCGCTGCAGTCCGACATCGGCAAAATGAACCTCGAAGCTGACGGTTCTTTCAAGAGAGCGGCCGCTTCCTTTAGGAACTGCATTCAACAGGACAGCCAGTTCACCGCCGAGAGAGGTTTGTAATCTTACTGGCAGTAGAGCGAACATTCACGGACCCCGTTTACTTCACCAGACAGGTACCATCTCTATGTCTCCTACGCGTGCCGTACGTCCGCCCTTACTTCCGTGTGTCCCTGTTTCCGATCCTCGAATCGCAGCATGGGCCACCCGCACACTTATCACGCGGAAATTGAAAGGCCTCGAAGACATCGTACGTGCGTGTCCTTCGCATTCCCCAAAATCCCCGAGATGAGTTCAACGGGTGTTTCTCAGCCGTCACCATCGTATCTCCCCACATGGGAGAGTCAGGATGGCCGTTTGCCAGCGCAGATCCGTTCCCCGAGGCAGACGTCGACCCGCTGTACAATGCCCAACACGTCAAGGATCTCTACTTCAAAGCGGACCCCAACTATGGCGGCAGGTGCGCCGCGATCTCGCTATCGCACGCTGGGAGATCTACTCACCCCACCCCCAGGTTCACCGTCCCGGTTCTGTGGGACAAGAAAATGCAGACGATCGTCAACAACGAAAGTTCTGAAATCATTCGCATCTTCAACACCGCCTTCAACGAGCTTCTCCCTGCCGATAAAGCGTCCGTCGATATCTACCCCGAGCAGCACCGCAAGGAGATTGACGCAATCAACGAGTGGGTCTACGACACCGTAAACAGTACGCACGTTTCATGAGGCTGTGCCGACGTTGCGCTGATCTCGATGGACGTTTCCAGATGGTGTGTACAAGGCCGGGTTCGCGGGAACGCAGGAAGCATACGAAAAGGCGGTGTACCCGCTGTTCGACGGCCTGGACCGCCTCGAGAAGATGTTGGCCGGCAAGGACTATCTCGTCGGTGATCGACTGACAGAGGCGGATATCAGGCTGTTTGTCACGATCGTGAGTGCCTCGCGTGCGATATCCATCTCGTTCGCTAAACGTCCTCCCTTGGTAGGTTCGTTTCGACCCTGTGTACGTCGGACACTTCAAGTGCAACCTGCGTACGATCCGGAACGGGTATCCTGCCCTCCACACGTGAGATGCCATGTCCTGGACGCCTCGTTTTTGTCGCTTATCGTCATGACGCTGACTGAATAGGTGGATGCGCAAGCTGTACTGGAACAACGATGCGTTCCGATCGGCGACCAACTTTCAGCACATCAAAGTCCACTATTATTGGTCCCAGACCAAGGTCCCGTCCCTTTCTTATAGGCATGGGGCCATTTCACTCATTCAGGCACAGGTCAACCCGACACGCGTTGTCGCCGTGGGGCCGACACCCGACATCGAACCGTTGTAGGGCGTGGACATACGTAGGCAACTCTGTCCAGTTAAGAGTTCGTATCCGAGTGTACTAGTACTACAGCGTTCTCTCGGTCTGTGTCATGTATCAAATAAGAACACGTTTGACTGGGGCTCGGAATACAGCGAGGGTCGCCTACGTGGCATACATGGACAGGACTGTTCAAACAATTGAAGACGAGAGGACGACCATCAAGATCGGGAGCGTCAGTGGAAGAAACGGGGTCAAGGGAACAACAGATCCGGCGTTGATGGCGCGTGGGTAAAGGGGACACTGAGAGCCGATCTGGGTCTGTGAGTTGGGGATAGTGTGAAAGGAGGAAGTCGGAGGCATGCTTGGCACGGACGAGGAGGGGGTCGTAAAGGTCACAACGTAAGAACTCTGCGATGAGGTCGAGGTAGGAGGTGATGGTGATGCAAAAGAAGATGTAGAAGGTAGGGAAGAGGCTGGGGGCGTGGGTAAGGTAGGCGACGGAGAAAAAGATGTTGAATTGGAAGATTGGATGTATGAGCTTGGAGACGATGTGGTGGATGGTGTGGAGAATGACGTGGAAGGTGATGCAGAAGATGATGTAGAGGCATCATACGAAGAAGGGGGTGACGAGGAAGGTACAAGCGACGAAGAGGACGTTTCGTAAGGAGACGGGAAAGAAGGCGTAGGTGCAGGGGAGAGCATGGAGGCGGGAACTGAAGTAGATGTGACCGATGATGTAGAGAACGGTGGATCAGAAGAAGTGAACGTGAACGTGAAATATGGATATGGCGTAAATGGGACAGGTGAGGAGGACGCGAACGATGCCGAAGAAGAATCGTCCAACGAGGACGCTGTGCTCGAAGGGGAGGAAGGATACGTGTATAAATGAGAGTGCCTATGGGAGCGGGAGTGGGTATGTGTGTGGTTGTACGAATGCGGTGTAGAGGTCGGAACATCGGATGAGACAGGTGTACTGGAGTTCATAGAAGTGGTATAAGTGGATGGGGGGTTCTGAAAGGTTGGAAAGGTGACTGTCGTAGCGGAATCCATTGTCGTTTGCAGGGTGTGATGATAGGGTCGGAAGTACAAGTGGGAGAGCGAGGTAATGAGTAATGGGGCTACAGCTCGCCTCGCACGAGCGACTTGCGCATCGCCAATGGCACCACGAGTCGTGCAGCGGGAGAAGGAGTGTGCGGAATCATGCGGAAGGGCCGCTAGAACTTCCTGATGCAAAGCGGATGGCATCCGCGTGGTGCCGCCAACGCAATCTTTGAACACTCCTGCGTCGTAATCTCCGGGAATGTTTTCTAAGCATCCAAAGAAGTCGTATATCTGTGGACATGCACTGGATGCGGCCGCGGAGGGCTTACAGGCCCTAAAGCAGAATCTATCTTGCGACACGAAGCTCTGTTGGAAGTCGTAAGACTTTTACGCAGCCATCAATGAGTTTTTTTACCGTCCAATCGTGAATTTGCTCTGGCGGGCCATATGCGTTCGTGAATACATCACCGTGGAGACGGTGGCCCTGCGCGCTTGCGCTGGCCACGCCATCGGCGGGCACGTTGATATTCGACAACTGGCCAATGCCTAGAGCGTTCTCTTTAGCAATGGACTGTAACATCGTCGAGAGCACCTACCTGTAATTTGAACATAGTCAGGAGTTATCAAGAGGTGTGCCCCGGTTACCGATCCAGCTGGAATGAAACGGGTTCCATGGGCATCCTAAACAAGTGGATGAGTCCGTGTATGACGGTGATGTATTTAGACACCAGATTTTTTTTGACGCACATTCGTACACCACGCGACTAAGGTGTGCTGCGAGGTTATTGCGCGGTCGGCTTAACTCCCCTCTGGTGACACAATGCATACTGACCTCCTTAGCAGGTTGTGAAGGTGCCCACAGGCAAAAGTCCTCCACAGGGTTCACTGACGAACGGATGATGCACATATTGAGCAGCCACGAGGAAAGGGAGAGTAAGCGAGCGAGTGCGTACAGTACGCGACCTGGCATGAGCTATCCCGACACCCATCGTACGTCGACGGTCCCTGCTTGACAACTTCAACGGCACCCTGAAGAGAACGTAATTCGGTGTTGCTTGGGCTGCTCGCCAAAATCAGGGCTGTCGACACGCCAGATATGAGGCTTGCGAGGACGTATACACCGGCATGAGGCATCTCTTTACCTATGGCGCCGGCGCCGCTTTTGAACACTGAGACTTGAAAGAAAAAGAAGACGAGTACTGGTTCCACTTTTGCAGACTTATAGCCACCCAGTCCGAGCATGGGCACGTAGGCCCAAACATAGCAGGCGGACACCTGGTACGCGTGCGCAGGGCACGGCAGGACCTTCGTGTCCCGTGGATGCCTTTCACAGCCGCTGTGGTGGCTATCTCTTGTGCCTGTTTGGGAGGCCAGGGACGACTGCCATGTGGTAGTGGAGGGCGAGACCTGGCAAGCATCCAACTCGAAATTGAGGTAATGAACGCTGTACGCCCTCGGATTCGGAGGTTTCTCCTAGCGGCCCGAGCCATGCTGGTTCGGCGTGTACAGTGAAGAAAATCCTGTTTTAGATTCTGGTCCCCGTGTTCAGATAAGCCGCGAGTGGGTGAGGCGACGACATGGTCACAGCCTTGTACAACTGAGCTAAAATTAAACCGGGAGAAGCGAGTGTTTGTGTCTCGACAACTTTCCTAGGTGATGGGTATTGATCAAGCTATATCAAGTCTCGTGCTTTACACGCTGCAAGCATCCGTGTTGGGCGCTTCACCCATGGGTCACCCGACCTCTGAATCGTACATTAAATCGACTTTTCGACGAAGTTTTCGTCAGGACTTCACTTGAAGGCGAATGACAGACGAAAGAAGCTCATGGCACTCCACCCTTCCATTTTCTGACCCATGTACATGACCACCACCTTCTGCGGATCTGTGGCGCACCAGGGCATAATTCCTCTGTGAGTGCTCCACCCACGATCAGGATCGGGTCAAATGCAAGCGAGCTCGGATCAGGCCTGTATTTATGTGCCAGTAAATGCGAGTCTTTTGGCAGTACAATAAGACAAGCAGTTGAGAGAATTCGTAGTCTTACTGGAATATAGAGTCACCTGTCTGCTTTACCGACCAACACTGACATAATAAGTCACTAAAGCAAAGAAACACGGATCGTCAAAAACACCCACGAGTGGAAGGTCCACACTGTCCTTTCCAGATCAATTTGTACGTACACCGCTCAGATCCGAATCCGAAGTACTTACGATTTTTGATGGAGATCTGATTCGATCTCTGAAGTATGTATCCATCAGCGCGCGCGCATGACGACAGAGTGAGACAGTACCGTGAGTGTGTTCATAATCACTGGTCGTGGGGCTTTTGAATTGGTTCAGTATCTCGTTGCGAACAAACAAGCAGGCCGTACGCGCAATCTCCGATCAACAATCAACATGTAGTGCATTTGCCGACACCGGGATTACTACCGCCGGGTGGAGGCTATTCTTGCTGAGTGAGTGTGGTCGGCCAGTATCACGACGCAGATCAGGTGCTTAATACCGGAAGAACTTCGGTTTACCAGATAGAAAACAGGACCAGGTTTCTGTGAAGTGTGGGTGACCGGCTGTACTATATAAATTTTTTTTAGCTTTGGGCGGTGTATACAAGTACATACAAGAACGAGTGAGGAAGTCCCCAGTTAGTACCACTGCCAGTCTACACTGGGACCCTTGAACCAGCACACGGCCGATTGGAATGCAAGCTCACTTTCTTGTGGTGCCGTGTTGAACCGTGGAACCCGAACGAATGAAACAGGCACTGGCACGGATGGTGTTTATGGGGGTGTTTATTAAGAGGGTGTTTGAATCGCCACCAGGGGTGTTTATACCCCCCATCATTTAAACAAGGTCCGGGCGCCCCTCTCGGGAATTCCAGGTTCCTTTACTTCCACCAGCACATGATGGACGTTCTCGGGTCGATCTCCCTCAAGCTCCCGGAGTTGCTCAACGACGCCAGGCTCCCTGCAGCGTTGGCGACCTTGCCCGTCGCTTTCATTCTGGCCCACCTCCTCCCTTACCTCTTTGATCCGTACAACCAACGGCGCATCCCTGGACCCTTGCTCGCTAGGTTTTCCGACATTTGGCTGGGCTGGGTCGCCAACCATGGTCACCGCTCGGAAGTCGTCCACCAGCTTCACGAGAAATATGGTACCGTACTTGAAACGCACACGACTCGCCACTCACACCCCTTCCGCAGGGACGTTTGTGCGCATTGCGCCAAACCATGTATCGATTGCCGACCCAGCGG
>JBBPOD010000326.1:0-21188 GCA_038091255.1 Tylopilus intermedius | reverse complement strand
TCGTAGACCGACCCAACACAATGTATGCCCCAAGCAACTAACGAAGGGAAACACGAAGCTACATAACTACGCTATAAAGGAACGTTTTCACATACGGTTAAATCGGCACCCCTCACAGCCACAATTCCCAGTTCTAGTGACCTTGTAAACAAGGTAATGTGGTGAGTATGACTACATATCATGTTCCCGGGTCTTGGAAATTCTCAAAGTTTCCTCGGAGTCTATAGATGATTCTTCGGACTCATCCGAGATCACGGGACCTCTCTTGCTTGTTACCGTGAATAGTACTGACTCTAGTCCTGCCCACTCCCAAGCAGTTTCCTGCCTTTCCATATGACCCCCTATTCCATTCAGACAGACCTCATGAAACATGTCTATTCTTCCATCGAACAAAGGCACATCACGATCATCGAGAGTCCCACAGGCACGGTACGGCGCCAAATCTATGTCATTATCTCCTTTCGAGTCCTTGATCCCCCTCTACAGGGAAAACCCTGAGTCTCCTCTGTTCCAGCTTATCTTGGCTCGCCGACGAAAAGGAACGTGCACGCAAGGGACAGATTTCTCAGCCAGCGGTGCAAGGTCCTGGTAAGATCCGTTGCATGCATGCGTAGTCGGAATACACGTGTCTCACCCCGCCGCACGTGCGATGCGGTGGCAGAACCAACATGGGTTTCCGCTCAGGCGTCACAGACTAGGAAACGAGAGCTTGAGGCACAAGACCGCGAATATGAAGAAAGGCTGACGAAAGCGAGAAAGGCCGATGCGAGCGTTGGAGAATGCGCGGATCACGAAGCGTCAAGTATGATGGCTCATAATTTCATTCTTGGTAGCGGACGAACGGACTCGGGTGGATAGCAAGTTGCCGCAAAGCCTGCACAAGCACCTGACGGGCAGGATGAAGAACTATATCTCCCGGATCGTGAAATGGATGAGGCAGAAGATAATATCTCACCCGCCGTTCGCCAACTGATAGCAAAGTACGTCGCGTTTGATCTCATCATGGAGTCCAGCCCCTTGAATGCAAAGATAGACTTAACAACGCGATCTCACATCACGAGCGGTTTGACATCCAAGAACCAAAGTTTAACAAACGAAGAAGTGGGTCGCGCAAACAACTTTGTATCAACGAAGACATCAGATCTAGGCCAGGGGACTTGGATGAGAAATGCCGAGACCTGCAAGATGGTTAATGCCGCTGTCTGCTGTTTTGTGCGAGTTGGGCGACCACGGGTATAGGGCAAAAGGAAAGACGGTGTCCGTATCTTCCGCCCTCGGAGGACCAAGTGCGCTTGATTGATCTCCGAGTTCAAATACTGGTGAGTCTATGTTTAAACACTGTCAATGGTATTCACAATCGATCCACAGGCGTCTCCGAAGGGTATTAAAGATCTCGCCACTGCTGGGAGGAACGCTCAGACCTGCTCGTACTATGGTTCTCGTAGAGCAATTCCTCAGGCAGAGGTCGGTCCTTGGGTGTTCGCGCCTTATTTATTTCCACATCGTTAATCATTCACTCTGCTCATCACACTTCCATACAATCTTTTACTACAAAAGTCGGCACGAGAGGCTCTAGGGATAGACCTCTCGAACCAAATCGTCATCATCGATGAAGCTCATAGTAAGTGCTAACACTCCAGAGCCGGTTCCTGAAGTCACTCATCAGACTTGATTCCTACTTTGCTTTCGTTGTCGAGTGTCCGGGTCACATCTTATATACTGTCAGCCTCCCTAAAACAGGTCACGACCTATTACGAGAAATTCCGGACGCGTCTTTCCGTACTACACGGCCTTCACCTCAAGCGACTCATAAGTTACATGGAGGCTATTCAAAAGATCATGGATGAATGGAAAGCGAGCAAATCACAGGCGGGCTCAACTACTGATACGAGAACCGAGGTTTTCACGATCTCCGACTTTATAGAGAAGCTTGGAAGGAAGGCAGCGGGGATCAATTTACTTGAAATCGAGGCGTACTTGAAGAAGAGTAAAGTAAAATTTGATTTCTGTATGCTCGGGCCTCCTCTCAATGATGATCCAGATCGCAAGAAAGATATCTGGCTACGCTGAAGCGGTATCAAGTGGAGATGGTCGAAGTAAGTTGCTGCCACTTTCTCATCGTTTGTCTTCGTCTGACGTCACACTAGATGCGTCCAAGAAGTCGGGTGGCCAAGGTACTCCGCCACTCCACGCAATTGAGGCACTCATGGTCGGCCTTGTGGGTGCCAGAGAAGGTTGGTCTTGGGGTTTTTATCATTCGAAAACACTCATCCACAACTCATTACCAGACGGGCGCATTATTCTTTCTCTCGGCAACAAATCATGTCAGGAAGAATTGGAGATAAAGTATCAACTTCTCAACCCTTCGACGACATTTCGTGAAGTGGTGGAGAGCGCGCGAACGGTCGTATTGGCAGGTGGAACTATGTCCCCGGTTATTTGGTTCGCCATTGCATATGTCGTGGAAGCTGACGCTACGATAGATACCAGACGTAATCACGCAACTATTTCCCTGGCTGCCCTCCGAGCGCTTATCGACTTTTTCATGTGGTCATATTGTACCGCGGTCGCATGTTCAAACACTATGTGTTACCAAAGGCCCGGCAGGTTCCCTCCTCGAATTCAAGTATGCCCAACAGACGGACCAACGCTTGTTGAGTGAGCTGGGTCAACTCATATTGAATCTTTGTCACGTAGTTCCCGGAGGAATGGTTGTATTCTTCCCATCTTATTCGGCTTTGAATCTTGCCCAGAAAGCTTGGAGCACGACGCAACATTTAGTCAAGTTTGGGGCGAAGAAAACGGTTGGCTCTAGTCTTATGTGATGGAAGACGGCATGCCGACTGAATGTTTCAGGTATTCTTGGAACCACAGGATAGTACCGGAGTCGAATCAACACTCCGGGAATATGCGGATGCCGTGAAAACATTGGTTCGTTGAACGCATCCCGCGTGACCTTTTCTTACCGTCTTACAGTCCTCTGATCCATCCGACAAAAGGACGGGCGCCGTACTCTTCGCAGTTGTCGGCGGTAAACTCTCGGAAGGGCTGAACTTTTCGGACGCACTTGCCCGAGCTGTTATCGTGATCGGCCTCCCGTTTGCAAATAAAAATTCACCAGAATTACAGGAACGGATGCGTTACGCAAACGAAGTAGAAAAGAGACTTGACAAAAAGAGGCATCCAGGGTCCAAGGACGCTGCTTCGGAACTCTATGAGAACATGTGTATGAGCGCGGTTAATCAGAGTATTGGTAAGATGGATTTGACGCTTTCGTCGCGCTAATAATAATCACCACACCACAGGTCGGGCCATCCGTCATCGTATGGACTGGGCATCACTCATTCTCGTCGATCGGCGTTACTGTTCTGCAAGCATTCAGAACAAGTTGCCTGCATGGATTCAGGATGGCATTTCTTCGTGTGACGGGTTTGGGCAAACGATCAGGCTACTGAGTCAGTTCTACCGAGATCGGAAACAAAGTGGAATTCCTGCCGCTGACCGCAAGTGATATGCCTTGTTGCTTGCTAGTGCTGCAGGGATCGAAGTGTTCAAATCCGGGTCCCTCTGTCAGCGGTGGGAGTTATCCTGGGTATATAATTACAACCCCGGGCTTCGGGGGCCATGTGTTGCGAAAACATTCGGATGAAGCGGCGCAGGGCCGGCTTGTTCCGGTTTCATTACATAATCGTACCAATAGACTCTCTAGCCAGCTGTCGTGACTTTACTCACAGCTTGCAAGAATTTCTCTCGTCTCTCCGCCATGCTTTCGCGGCAAGTAATAAGGCGGTTCCCGTACGCTCTGCGAGTCGGCTCCGGGCGTGTGTCTGCTAGAGTGCTCCAACGCTCTTTGGCCACCCCAGCAGCACCGCCTTCCCCGAACGACCCATTCGCAAACGGAACCAACGCGTACTATGCCGAGGAAATGTACAGGCATTGGAGGCAGGATCCTCAGTCGGTCCATGCCTCGTGGGCCGCCTATTTCTCCGGCATGGAGCACGGACTGCCCAGTGCCAAGGCATTCCAACCTCCCCCTGGTTTGATCGCGCCACCTGCTGACGGTGCCCCTGCGCTTCACGCGGCCGGAGGCGCGGAGTTGGACGATCATTTGAAAGTAAGCCGCATGCTTCTCGTGTCATTTCTGCTCTCATTCGCCCCTAGGTCCAACTTTTGGTGCGTGCCTATCAAGTCCGGGGACACCACGACGCCGAACTCGACCCCCTCGGCATCCTTGATGCAGACCTCGGGGATATTCATCCGCCAGATCTCGAGCTCAGTCGTTACGGTTTCACGGAACGTGATTTGGACAAACAAATCGCTCTCGGGCCCGGTATCCTTCCCCACTTCGCGACAGAAGACAGGAAGACAATGTCCCTTCGTGACATCATCAAGACCCTGAGACGTATTTATTGTAAGTTTCCCAGCTATGCTGTCGGATGGCTTCTGACCGAGGTTAAGGCGGTGCCATTGGCATTCAATACGTTCACATTCCTGACAAGGAACAATGTGATTGGATCAGGGAAAGGGTCGAGAACCCCAAACCGTGGAACTACACGCTCGAAGAGAAGCGCATGATTCTGGACCGACTCATCTGGTCAGAGTCTTTCGAAAAGTTCATCGCCAGCAAATACCCCAATGAGAAGAGGTTTGGATTAGAGGGTTGCGAGGCACTCATTCCTGGGATGAAGGCTCTCATCGACCGCTCCGTTGACAATGGTGTGAAGCATGTTACAATCGGCATGCCACACCGTGGGCGTCTTAATGTGTTGGCAAACGTTATCCGCAAACCCATCGAGGCCATTCTGAACGAGTTCTCCGGCACGCTGGACGACGATTCACCGGCTGGTGACGTCAAGTATCACTTGGGTGCCAATTATGTACGGCCCACTCCGTCGGGCAGAAAGGTCTCCCTCTCGCTCGTTGCCAATCCATCGCATCTTGAAGCCGAAGATCCTGTCGTTCTCGGAAAGACATTTGCCCTTCAAAATGTGGAAGGAGACCATACTACCCACAATACTGCGATGGCCGTCCTTCTCCATGGAGACGCTGCCTTCGCAGGACAAGGGATCGTCTACGAAACCATGGGCTTCCACAACTTGCCGAGCTACGGCACCGGCGGCACCATCCACCTCATCGTTAACAATCAAATCGGATTCACAACTGACCCACGCTTCGCTCGCTCAACGCCTTACCCCTCCGACATTGCCAAGTCTATCGATGCACCCATCTTCCACGTCAATGGTGATAACGTCGAGGCCGTGAACTTCGTCTGTCAGCTCGCTGCGGACTACCGAGCCAAGTACAAGCGCGACGTTGTGATCGACATTGTTTGCTACCGCCGCTATGGCCACAACGAAACAGACCAGCCTAGTTTCACGCAACCTCGGATGTACCAGGCCATAGCCAAGCAGCCCACCACGTTGACTCAATACTCGAAATTCTTGGTTGGACGCGGCACCTTCACGGAGAAGGACATTGAGGAGCACAAGAAATGGGTTTGGGGGATGTTGGAGAAGGCTGCCGCAGCTGCCAAGGACTATGTTCCCACAAGCAAGGAGTGGCTCTCAGCATCCTGGCCAGGATTCCCATCCCCACGCGAGTTAGCAGCGAAGACACTTCCAACTCGTTCTACTGGCTCTGATGAGGAGACCCTCCGCCGTGTTGGTAAAGCTATCTCGCAATGGCCGGCCGGGTTCGACCCACACCGCAACCTGGCACGGATTCTCACTCAACGAGGCAAGACTGTTGAAGAAGGTCAAGGTATCGACTGGTCGACCGCCGAAGCTCTGGCGTTCGGTTCTCTTGCTCTTGAGAAAATCCATGTTCGTGTATCAGGACAGGACGTTGAGAGAGGTACTTTCTCGCAACGTCATGCCGTTGTTCATGATCAAGCCACCGAACAGCAATACGTGCCATTGAACGATCTTGGTTCGAGCCAAGCACGATTCGTTGTCTGCAACTCGTCTCTCTCCGAATACGGCACCCTCGGTTTTGAGCTAGGCTATTCACTCGTTTCTCCCGACTTCCTCACTATCTGGGAGGCCCAATTTGGTGACTTTGCAAATAACGCGCAATGCATCATCGACCAGTTTATTGCAGCCGGAGAGCGGAAATGGCTACAAAGATCCGGTTTGGTCGTGAACTTACCTCATGGTTACGACGGTCAAGGGCCGGAGCACTCAAGTGGACGGATTGAGCGCTTCCTTCAGCTTTGCGACGATCATCCCCACATCTTCCCCACGCCTGAGAAGGTAGAAAGGCAGCATCAAGACTGCAACATGCAAGTGGTGTATCCTACGTGAGTCATTCTCGTCTATCAATATCTCCCACTGACGCTTTCACCAGGACGCCGGCCAACTATGTGGGTTAAAATTCCCGAGTTGTAATTATCACACTAACAGACGAGTAGTTCCATGTCCTTCGTCGGCAAATACACCGCGATTTCCGGAAACCAGTATGTCCACCTTTACTCTCGTTTCCTGTCCTCGTGCTCAGTGTGCAACGTTTATCTCTAGTTGATTATCTTCTTCTCGAAAGCCCTACTCCGCCATCCTCGCGCACGCTCGGAGCTATCAGAGATGATTGGAGACACGCACTTCCAGCGATATCTCCCCGAACCTCATCCAGAGGACTTGGTACCACCTGAGCAGATCCGTCGCCACATTCTTTGTACAGGTAAACCTGACATCACCCCTCACGATGGACCCACTAACCTCGACCTTTAGGCCAGGTCTACCATACTCTCTTGCAAGAACGTGAAGACAAGGGCATCAAAGATGTTGCCATAAGTCGGATAGAACAAGTGTCGCCATTTCCTTACGACCTCGTAGGCTCACGTCCCTCGGGGAATTCCGTCTACTGACAGTTTTTAGATCACTCCTCACTTGGACAAATACCCGAATGCTGACCTTTTGTGGTGTCAGGTATGTTAAATTGCAGTTCACCTTTTGAGCCATAATAAGCGTGAAATCCAGGAGGAGCCTCTCAACAATGGAGCATGGACCTATGTTGGCCCTCGCATCCTGACCGCCGCCAACGAGACACAATACCATCGTGGAAAGTATCCTTACTATGCAGGGCGTCAGCCAACCAGCTCTGTCGCGACTGGTAGCAAGGTACGGTCCGAATCTACTTTCCCGTATTCACCCGCAAACGTTTGTTCCAGACTCAGCATAAGAAGGAGATCGAGGAGTTCCTCGCAACCGCATTTACTGAGAGAGTCTGAAGCATTTAACGCGCTCCCCCAGCCGTATGACGCATGTCTTTCCTCCTTCAATGTTAGCGTGCATAGACAAGTTAATGAGCACTACTCAATGGCTTCACACATTAGCGAGATGGTCTTGATAACAGTGACATTTATGTACGGAACGGTCAAATACCACATGAATGACCTCGTCATATACGCCCGTTATCCGGCATGCATTGCCCCGTCTTCGTCCATGACAATGCTTTCCCCAGCGCCTTCATTGTCGTTGGTTTTCTGGATGAAATTGCGGAGCGTCGGCTGTGATTCATCTTGATCACCAGATGCCACAGCAGCGTCAACCCTGGCTTTCTGGGGTTTTCGTCTCCCCGTCGCCTCCTGAGACCCAATTATTTCTGCAACCCTGAACATGAACAAGTTTCGATACTCTTCAAGGCCTGTCCACCCACCCTCCAGGAACAGAAACTCATCCACTCGGCGGACAATACTGGCTACGAGATGTTGAAATGCAGCATACCACGAAGGACTGCAATACGTTACCAACGTCTTTTTGTTGGACGGTCGTCCTCTTTTCCCTTTCAGCAAGTCTCTGACATGCTTGCGAAAGCTTCTTGATGAACTCTTCCGTAGCAAGCGAGATCAAGATCGTCGCATCCCTAGCGACCATGGGAAGGTCCTACACCCACGTCTTGCGGTCACTCGTCTGTCCACGATGAGGAGCGCGTCGTGGCGACTGGGCGTACCTTGTCTGCCTTGATGATTCTCTGTACTCTCGAGAACGGCAGGACTGATTTGCCGGGCTCGCGATCTCGTTGCGCAGCGCCGTCCTTTTTGCCCTCGCGCTTCCTCCGCGGTTGCTCGGATGCGACCTCTTCGTCTGCTTGTGGTGCTGCTTCGGCATCGTGTTGTACGGTCGGCTCGGGTTCTACATGGACGACGTTTTCTTGGGTATCCGTGGATTCGGTAGCCATGAGAAGGCGGTCACCAATGTGTTGGAGTTCCTAGAGATGATCAAGGCGAGAACATGACAGCCACAGACGCGTCGAGAAGCATCAAAATAAATAAACACCTCTTACCGTAACGAGCAGCTCAGTGGCAGTTTTGCCGAATACCATCATAAATTCATAATCGACCACTATCATGTCAAACAATGGTAGATCCCATCGCATAGGGACTACAGGTAACCTCCAACAGTCCATGCGAGCCAACTATGGGGAGCACGGCGTAGACAACGTATGGCAATAAGGCTCTTCGAGTCCCCCATCTATTCTCACTCGGCGCTCGAATCGAATCAAGTATTATAAACAGGTTCGTTCCTGGGACAAGAAATCACACTGGTGAATGCCGCTCAGATTCATACTACAGGTTGGCGCGTCCTATCGTAATCCACACTTTCCAGGCGTCCGTGCATGCATGTTTACCTGGCTGGAAAGGTCAGTGCTAAACGGGAAACAAGAGAGGGATGCGAGTTACGATTCTTGCATATAGGTGGTGGTCTCACGAGGAACGGGCACTTGGGTCCAGATCACCTCTCATCTTTGACATGGCATGTGGTACGTCCGCATACTCCTCACAAAAGATCGAACTCAGACCTGGGTTCACAGGCAGGTAAAGAGTTTTCTTCTATTCCCCATCAACGCTACTCAAGATACACCCAACCATTCAAGTGGGGAAGTTACCGTAGCTGCGTATGAATGGTGGAAACGCGGGATACGGCCAGACAGAAAAGGAATGCCACCCCAAATGCCTGACTCGGCCCAATCCGATGGGCCCGAGGGAGAGTCATCGATTACTACGGTGAAGCAAGTACCGGATGACTTGCTTATCACGGCTGCAGATCCTGTGAGTGCATACCAGCTGACGGATCCGATCACTTACGCGGAGCCGCAGTACACCCAAGCAGCTTACGCGGAACGCACCACCCTGCCTTGTGCGCCGCTTTCTTTTCGCGAAATCTCTGAAGGTTTGCTACCCCCAATAGTATCCGCTGCGACCTCAATCAGAATCGGTCGCGCGAACGATGCACATTCCCCCATCGATAGGATTGACATAGTTGTTTGTTCCTTTGCGCTGCATCTCATCGAATCTTCGTCAGAATTATTTGCTCTTCTGCGAGAACTAAGCACAAAAGCCCATTGGCTTGTGGTGCTAGCGCCACACAAGAAACCAGAGGTACGTGCCCTTTCACTCCGACCGATGTGAACTCAGCCTTTACCCGTAGATCAAAGAAGGATGGGGCTGGGTGAAGTGGGATACCGAAAGTTGGATCGAGTGTGGCATGCACGAGCGCAAGGAACTTATGATGGAAAGGTGAGTCCACAGTAGATCAAAACACACAACTTACATTGTAACTGTATCTTCAGAGTTCACTGTCGGGTGTATCGCAGTATAAACGCTCCTGATCCAGGGCAAGAAGTTGCGGAAAGGGGTGAATAGCATTGCAAGGTCTCTAAGGATGCGAAATAAGTACGAGGCTATGAAGAAATGCATTGTTCAGGACATTAATGATATATCAACTTGCAAGTAAGCCACGTATTAAGAGCGTCATGATCCCACCAGCCGCAGCGCTTCCGGTTACGAGAATGAGCTCGCGACCGGAAATGACGCCAAGACGTGGGTAAGAAAAGTATGCTTGAGGCCACCATGATGGAGCTGGGGGTACACGTGTCTCCTTTGGAGATACTTCCTTGAAAGCTGCTTCCGCGACGAAAAATCCTTCCCGAGCTTCAGCGGATACCAGTGCCTGAGAGACCAACTCGGTTAGTAGCTTCTCGTGCGCCGTCAGCCTCTCTTCTAGTCGAGCCGCACTCGTGCTCATCGCGACCTTCGTCTCGGTACCCAATTCCTCCACCTTTTTCTCAAACGTCTGCGCCAGCTTCTTCCTTTTCCAGGGCTCCACGACGATGATCGCCATGATAAACACCACCACGTTGACCCCAAGCACCGCCAAAGACCCATACGTCGAAGCGCTCCGAATCTTGTCGCTCCAGACCTGCTCCTCGTGGTATCGCGCCAAGATGACCCGCATCATCTCGCTAAACTCTCGATCCGTCGCATCCTCTGTCTCTGTGACGCGTGCCTTCGCGCGCGCTTCGTCTTGTTCAAACGAGTGGTCTGAGCGAACGAGCGAAGTGAAACGGCTGACGTCGTTGTCGGTCCAGCTCGACTTGCGCTGGAGCAGGTCGTTGACCTGTCGCTGAGATATGGAGCGCTGGAGGACAGCGTCGTCGTAGGCAGCCTTGGCTTCCCTAGCTGCCCGCCGCGTAGCCCTGATGCGCGCCTCTTGGACGTAACGTGCGTTGGTCTACTGGCAGACATGACAGAGATAAAGTTGGAAGTATCGTACCTTGTTCGGCGACCCGTCTTTTGAGCACCTCGATTTCGTGGTACCCCGTCACTCGATTGAGATGCTGGCCGATGTTTGAAAACGTGGTCGTGGCTTTTTGGGACAAGTCGTCTGTGCGTCGTCGGAGTGAAGACGTTGCGGAGACACGCCAATCCCTGAGACGGCTCTGGAGGGTCTCCAGGTCGATCGAAGGTGCAGAGCTAAGAGTGCCCCGCGCTTGGGTTTGTCCAGGAACAGGGCCAGCGGCATGCGTCTCGGCAGCCACTGCCGTCGAGGCATGTTTTGAGGACGGCGTTGCCCTATTGTTCTCGCGAGCCTGGGTCTCGGCGGGAGTCGAATATGCCCTCTGCGAGCGATGAGCTGAACGAGACAATGCTCGGGTTGTAACCGTCCTACGAATGTCCCTGGTCCGCAACATTGCGGGTACTCGGACACGGCCGTGGAGGACCTCGGAGGCCAAGTTCTGTACAGCCTGGATCATCCGAATCGGTACAAGGTACATGGTAACACAATAATCTAGTCATACCTTTACGCGAAAATCTGATCGAGAAAATCAGCTGGTGGGTAAAGAATAGAGTGGAGAAATTCATAATGTAAGTACGGTGCAAGTCTATTATTCATTAGATCATCCGTATGAACGTCGTGAGTATTACATGTCGTCCTTCAAAGTGCGTGCAGGCCTGGCACGCCCCAAAGCAACCAAAGACAGAGACTTTCATACCGATTAACTCCAAACGTCCAACAGCATCCGTGACCGTTCCTTGAGTAACTTGATTTCCGCGGCGCCCTCTACTTCCGCACTCCCACCCTTGGCCTCGCCAAGAATCCGCATGAGCACTTCCTCCACAGCTTTACTCATCGACTTTGCGTCACCGCAAATGTAGATGTATCCCTTGCCGACAAGGATTGCATCTGCGATGTTCTTCCGGTCCTCCCAGATAAGGTCTTGCACGTATATCTTGCTCCCATCTGGTTTGAAGGGTGGCTCGCGGGAGAAAGCGCGGTGGAGCTTGAACTTCCCCCTGAGATCCTCAACGTACTTGGGCCATTCCTCGGCATACAAGAAGTCCTCGGTAGACTTACGGCACCCATAAAACAGTGAGATAGTGCCCCAATCATTTAGTGCCTCTGGTCCGTTTTTCTCAATAGTGCGCCTCGCGAGGGCAACACGTTCTTGCACGAAACCGCGGAACGGAGCGACACCCTGTAATTTGATCAGAAACTAGCACAACGTCCTACGTTCCGCAATACTCACAGTACCAGGACCAACCATGATAACAGGGCTCTTGGGGTTGGTAGGCAAACGGAATGTCGAGCGTCGCACATGAATAGGAACCTTGTATAGAGCATCGCCCTTGTAAGCTCCGCGGGGTCCTTCAATCGCGTAGGAAGGGAGTGACATAATAGGCTCCCCATTTGCGGCATGTTTAACATTCAACAAGAAATTCGTGCCAACACCATAGCAAGAACGGGCAGGGGAAAGAGAGTTGGGAATAGAATCATACTTGAGTACCACAGCGGTAACATGAATCGTGGTGGGATGAAGCTTGGGGCTGGACGAAATCGAATAATAACGAGGTTGGAGGCGGGGGATGGAGGAAACAATGGTGTCAAAGGGAATAGACCAGGCTGTGGTGTTGTCAGGAGTGGGGAGAGTCGTAATATCGTTTCCAGCGGCAAGCTGAAGCACCTCTCCAAGCTTGAAGCAACCATTAGTGATAACTGTAGCGTATTCCTCCTTGTCGCTGCTAAGCTTCTTGAGGAACGCCTCTGCCTCCGGAGATGGTGCAAACTTGGAAAGGACTCCAAGCATCTGACGACCTGCGACCGCGCTAATATCGATGTAATGACGAAGCACCGCACCGTAAGTGGTAGGAACAGGGAAAGGAACCTTGGCCAAAGCTGGATCGAGGGAATCGATATTAATGACGGTATCTTTCTTGTGTCCAAGCCCGAGTGCACAGAGCAACCGCTCTACCTCGACGTCAGGGTTGCATGGCCAGACGCCGACGTGGTCACCATGTTGATAGGTGATTCCAGAGCCTTCTATACTGAATTCCACATGAACGCAATTCCGATCCGCACCAGCCTTGAAAAGCTCGCGAGACAGCGAAACGGGGGACGCGTAAGGGTTCTTGGCATCGTGGATGCCCTTGGTCTTGGTGAGAGCACGGACGGAGTATTCACCTTGAAGAGAAATAAGTACTTCAACACGAATGAAATGAATGGAGCCCACCAAGGTAAACTTTTTCAGGGGGATGTGAGTCGAGTTCTGTGACGGTAAAGTCCGGTGAATCGCCACCCTGACCCTCTTCGACACCCATTGCCTCCGCGAATGCATCCCACATGCCATCTTTCCATGCAAGATAATCCTCCTCCATGCTTTTGTCGTCATCGCCTTCGCCACGTTCACCAATCCGAATGGCGCCCATCTTCGTCAGTTCATCGTCGACGTTACGACCGATGGCATTGTAGTGCTCGTAGGTTTTGTTGCCGAGGGCGAATACGACATATTTAAGACTTTCTAGCTTGTGTTCACCATTTGTGAACTCGAAGGATGAGTCGGTCAAGTTTTGCATGAGTTGCACCGCATTGTCGGTTGGTTCGCCCTCTCCGTATGTAGCCATGACGAAGAAGACACAGCAATCCTCCGGTACTTGGTCGAGGTTCTCAAAGTCGTACTCCTCGGGATCGCAAACCAAAGAGGAGAGACCGAACTTGGACTTGGCCTCCTTGGCGAGACGAATGGCATATTCCTCAGCGGTACCCGTCTGTGAACCGTAGAAGATAACAATGCGCTTTTTCTGAAGCATGAATTAGTAAATTGAGGGACCGAGAGGGGCAAACTGCGGGTCATACCCCCTCCTTCATTTTGGATACGAAGTCCCTCGGGTTACTATGTCCATTGGATATCTTCGTGGGAGCAGCCGGAACGACTTTTTGTTTGGAGGTGAAAATTTGATCACGGAAGAGATAAGCAGCAGCGAGGATGACGCCGGCTGAAAGGATGGCGATATCCGAGGAGGATGTGACAGCCATTGTCAGCGGTGGAAGCAGAACCAGAGAAAACCTATTAACAGCAAGCAGGAACCGGGTGACGGGCCTAGAGGGCAAATCCTTGGGCTTTGGGAGAGACTTTAAAACGGGTGCAGGAGACAAGAGTAGAGCGAGTCGAGTGTACTCAAAAGGGACGTGGCACTTTCCCACGCAATAGTTTTGGTTTTAAGTTATTCGGACGCAGTCAAGGGTTGAAACAAAGCTAAGCGAAAGGAGGCTACGAAGGGAAAGAAGACAGAACAAGTTTCTTGATGGTGGTACTGGATTTTATACGTGTGCATTCTGCCGGAGACTCCGGAAGGTCGGCAACTTTGCACACTTGCCGCGTCTCACGCAGTACCGAGTCCCCGACGGAAATAGTACTGCCACTCATCGCACATTCCTCCGGTGTGCACTTTGCAACTTGAATGCCGCCTTCCGGGACGCAGGAACAAACTTGCTTGACACACCTTCTGTCATCCCATATTGCGCGACCCAGAGCGAGACATTCGGCACTCCGCTACATATCTGACTCATACAAGCTTATTAGATGTGGCAGTGCCTAACGTAATTCACTGTTTCAAATATGCGGTTTCACTCGCCGGTCATGGCAGTGGTAACAGAAACAACGATCATCGCGGTGCAGTGAGTTTCGTACTGCCGCGCCGACACATAGGCGTAGCATTAATGGAGAGGTGCCACAACCCACAACGCCTTTAGTGGATATATTATCAATTTCATGCAGACTGTGCTCTTGTAGCTACTCTACTGGCCGGATCCCGAGTCGGATCACTTCGAGTTGTCGACTGATGGGAACTCCTAGAGGAGCTTGGCAGCCCACTCTGGTTATGCATTCCCTTCAATTAGAGGCGCCACTAACTTACAATGGTTTGACCTTTAATATCATCACTGGCAAGATAAACATTGGACCACCGACGGTTCCATTGTAAATGTGAAAGTGGAAAACTCTCATGTTTCAAGTAGGATTTACTTCCGGAGCAGATCATAGTGTGCGTTCAGGTTGAGACACGTGGAACTTCCACCACTGCTTCCGGCGATCCATCGCGGGGGATATACACAAACGTCCGTCAGAACCAGGAAAAACTGAGTGTTGGAACCTAAAGTTATACCTTGCATGATAAATTGCATAGTTTCAAACATAAAACATTCAAGGAAGTGTGATGCGAGCACATCTGAGGAAGTTCCCCGCCTCAGGCTGCCTGGGATCAGCCTGAGGCCACTCGTAACCCTAACCCTATGCCTGGGTTATAATCACAGTGACTGACACGTAGACAAATACTGACATGAGCTGCTTTTCATCAAACACCACTTGGACGAGACATTCATAATGTCCCTGCTGAGGTTAATTACCATTCCTTTCCATCGTATTAATTGCCTTGACATATCCACACAGGCTCGGTTTGTGTGTAACGGGCGTATACGCCATGTTCCTCGTGAGTAGACCTTGACTATTCCTCATGAGCTCACCTCACCAGGGTAACGAACAGCTTTGGGCCATCGCGCAAGAGCGACGTACGATCATACTTTAACTCTTCGGAGTTCTGAAACTGATTCTTTGCATGCAGTGTCAGTTCCGTTCCAGTCTACTGACGGAAAATCTACGCACAAGTTCAAGTCGGCATTATTCATAGGGACGTGCCAGAGCTTTCTTAGCTCCCTGTCCGCTCTGTGCTACATATATTTCCGTGGGAAGCCAGGGTCTTCCTTCTCTTCCCTCCTTGGGCTCGAAATCCCCCCGTCCGTGCAGTCCAATGGATCATCCAACGTATCCATCAGCGGTCATTCCCAAAAATCTGATCAAGCGAACACGCACACCATGGATCATCGCTCGTATCGTAAACGTCTCCTCCTCAACTATCTTCAATGTTCCACTTTCATTGCCCTCGCGGCTCCGTTCGGCTTCGCCGCGCTCTCGTATATCACGTACCCTACTATGGTCCTCGGAAAGTCCTGCAAGCTCGTTCCCGTGATGCTCATGAATTTCATTCTCTATCGACGCAAATTTGCCCCTCACAAGTATCTCGTAGTTACACTGGTTACGACCGGCATTAGCGTATTCATGTTCTTCGGAAACGAGAAACCTTCCCAGGCGACATCCAGCAAGACCCCCAACGTAGCCCAATCCACACACCTCCAGCTCGTTGGCATCGCCTATCTGCTCGTTAACCTAATTCTCGACGGCGCCGTCAACTCGACACAAGATGAAATTTTCTCGAGGCACAAGGTCTCTGGGCAGCAGATGATGTTCTGGATCAACGCATTCTGTACGGTGTTGACGACAGCCCTTGGAACTCTCCCTTTGCCCTACATCCCTGTGCTCCATCCCACCTCTGGTACACAGAGCGAGTTTTCCAACGCAGTGGAATTCATCCAGTCACACCCTTCGATCGTTGTACCACTGATTCAGTTCTCACTCACGGGTGCGCTTGGTCAACTATTTATCTTCGAGACACTCCAGCACTTTGGGTCATTGACGCTAGTGTAAGTCTTATTATCCCATTGCCTTGCCCACATGATGAATCACACTTCGTTTGCAGGACGATCACTCTCACCCGGAAGATGTTCACCATGATCTTATCAGTAGTAGTGTATAACCATAAGTTGACCGTTGGCCAATGGCTTGGAGCAGCTATCGTTTTTCTGGGTATATCCATAGAGGCCTTTGTGAAACGCAAAGGTACTGTTCTTGCCAGTTTATTGACAGCTAAGCACTTACGGACACCGTAGATGTGCATGCAAAGCAAGTTGTGCTCGAGAAGGAGAAGGCAAAGATCAAGTCGTTATAGGCATTGTCACCACTTTCATCGTTAACCTCATACCCCCTGGCAAACTCAAGTATATTCATTGCGCAGGTAGACGTTCCAAATCACTTATACAGTATAATAATTATCCCCAGCCAAAAAAAACAACGCTGTAAGGGGCCATATAGCTGTAATGTCAGGGTCCTGTTGCCATCATTGCGTCATCGCCATCGCCATCGACAAGTGCTCGTTTACGGTCGTCTATCCTGCTGGAAACTGTTAGCGTGCATGACGTCAAGAGCAGGATGATAAAAACCTCGAGTCTTCTTCCTCATCTTCCCTCTTCCTACGAGACACCACTCTTTGCATCGGTTCTGCGGGAAAATTCGCAACCGCCGCCTTGGCCTTGTATATGGATTCGTATTCCTACACGGGCCATGGGGAGAGGTGAGAATCAGTAAGGACAAGGCGACTTTGTCAGCCAGGAAGTTGTGTACTTTGATCTGCGTTAAAAACCCTCCGTTTGGTGATATGCAGTACCGCCGATTCTGAACCAGATGGAGAGCATCTTCCCAGGACAGCTGACAATGTCGCATGACAAACATGACCACGAAGGCAGGGGACAATGAGATGCCACCTAAAGCATGACAATTATAGCAAGGAAACACACAGCACATGGGTTTGTGGCGGAATTGACGCACCGTTGCAATGCACGAGAACCTTTCCACCTTGCATCAAAGCCTGCTGGATGAACTGGTCCGCTCTGCATAGACTCGTTTAGCTTGTGGACGCGAAACCTTTGGAGAAACTTGCTGGGGAAATAGTCTGATGACATTTTGTTCTTCGTTGTCTTGCACGTCCAACACCAAGTACGTGAACTGATCCGGGAAGCGAGGCTTGACGGAGAACGCCTCCTTCTGGTCTCTAATGCAGACACTGTATAGTTAACGTCAATTCAACCCGTGACACGGTGGCAAGCGGCGGCGATGCTAAGAGCGGGACGCCGACAAACATCCATGACTCACATATGAGTGACACCTTGGGATTTCAACGTCTCGAGTGACTTCGAGGCTTGAAATGGACCAAGGAACAGACCAGGCAGTATTTCTTGACATTCCCGTCGCATCTCGTACCTGGGGCATATCGTTAGCAGTGGTAGCAGCCAAGCCAAGCGCTTGAGACGGCACAGCAAAGGACGGATCATGCTTGCCTCCATTCCACATCACTGGGACCTTGCACGAGATTCCTCAGGGCTTCGTCGGTGAGATTGAGTAAAGTCATTAGAAAGAAAAGACAACGAATGACCGCCACTGCCAGCCAAAACGCGGCTAGTTTGATGAGCAAATGACGGCTCGGCAGTTATTGATCGGAGTTCGGAGAAGTGATGGACCCAGGCCAAGACGACGAGATACCGTGCGTTTGAAGCTGGTTCGTCCTCGGTGGCACTGACATGCTCACGACACAGCGCAGGACGCTCATTGACCGTGATGCACAGCCTACCGAACCAGAATCACAGGAATCGCGGCGGATCCCATGCACCATAATCACAGGCTTCCTTGGCGCCGGAAAGTCGACGCTGCTGAGGCAAGTACATGCCAATCTACTGTTCCAGCTTCACCACCGACCACGCACAGGCGTATACTTACAGAGCGACATGGTTATCGCATCGCAGTGATCATGAACGAGTTTGGGGACACAGCTGTAGGTCGCTTGCTTACGTGTCAAGTCCTAAACACTCATGGTGAAGCAGAATATCGAAGGTTAGTTGACAGCTGGTTACATTTCTACGTTGGGTTTATCATCGTATGTTTAGCAAAAGCGATCAACGTTGCCTCTAGCGAGGACCCAATGGCTAAGAATTCAGAAGAATTTCTTGAGCTAGCAAATGGGTGTTTATGTTGCAGCATCAAAGACGCAGGCATCGCTGCCATCGAAAAGCTCATGGAACGAAAGGGTGCATTTGACCATATCATCCTCGAGACCACCGGACTTGCTGACCCTGGTGAGAATCCTCATTATCATCCAGGTCTAAATTGAGTCGATCTTTGATTGAAACAGGTCCTATTGCGTCCATGTTTTGGCTGAATGAAGAATACTCTGCGGGGCTCCGCAAGCAAATAGCCCTCGATGGTGTGGTCTGCGTAGTCGATGCAGCCTTTGGCCAGCAGGTAATCGCGCACACGAGTTCACGCGAAGCTCGACCTCTGATCTGACAGCTATTCAGCAAATGGAGGAAGACCGTTCAGTGGATGGTATTGGCGAAAGCCTCAGGTATTGTATGCTATTATGGGACCATATGTGTGCTGACACTTCAGTTGTGCAGACAAATAGCGTGTTCGGATGTGGTCTTGTTAAACAAGGTCGATCTCGTGTCGGACGCCAAGCTGACTGTGACAGAAGGAATGATTCACAAAATCAATCCATCAGCACCTATTCATCGGACGATACAAGGGAATATTGATCTTGTCCACATCATGAACATCGATGCCTATGCAGGAGCCAAACAACTACAAAACGCCGCTCTTCAACCTCATCGATGCGATGGCGCACACTATGATTCCGATGAACATAGTAACCAGAGCTCCGCTACGCACTACGAACTACGTGGAATATCTAGCCTTCAGCTCTCCATCCCCCCTCTGACACCCGATCAGCTCACCAAGCTCGAACATTGGGTCCAGAGACTGCTTTGGCGACATGATGAACCTACGGCAGGTGGACGCAAGGACGACGATAATGACGTCAAGGTTCTACGTTGCAAGGGACTATTCGTCCTACGGACCGGAGAAGAATTCATGCTTCAGGGAGTACAAAACATGTATGAGATCACGCTGGTAGAAGGACGGGATATAGTCGGAATTCCAGGCTCTGGAAAGCTGGTCTTGATCGGGAAGGGGCTGCATAGCACATTGAGAAAGACCTTGGAAGCCATGCTGAGATCGTGAATGACCATCCGGGGGTGGGCTGGGTAAAAGGGCCTAGGATAACATTAATTGGGCGTCCTGATGCTCATTATGGCCAACAAGCCTGGCAGATACATACTTGAACGCCGGTAGTAACAGGCATTGTCAACTCTCCGGATCCCAATCCGAAGAAACCACAGCATCATCCATCGATTTGAACCCCGACGTCGACCCGAGTTGCCAGCATTCTGCATGTTCTCCTCTGTTTTTCACGACACGAGCCTGACCTCTGAGTCTTGGTCTTCAGAAACGTCGTCTCTTTTTGAAGATGACACTCTCAGGTCGCGACATCATTCCAATACCTCTTCTACGCTGGAATATGTCGTTAACCATGTTTTCTTCCCTGTCTATCACCCTCGACACGATGATCACTCCAAAACGAATACTCACACGCTGACTCGCGCAGTACATGCTGCTGCCTGTGCTTTCATCGAGCACATCAATCACGACCACAAGCCTCGATGGCTCCGGATCACAAAGATGCTGGAGAATTTGCAGACCATTACCAAGTCTACTCAACCATGGGACGAGGATCCGTTGGAAAAGAGTCCTGAAGAGGGTAGGAAGCTTTCCTTGCATCATGATCGTATCCCACAGCTTGATAAAATGACGACTGGAGGTGGGTCATGCCGATGATGCTCAACAGCTACCGTCGCTGATAATGCATAGATACGCTCGTATTTCCAGTTCTATACGATCATATACGTTATGGAATCATATTCCGAAAGCTCGACCATTGCATCCTCTACGAGTCGTTCCGTGTGTCTAGGGACGTGCGCTCATATCCTGAGCTAGCAATTGAGATTCCAAACAGTGTATGCGACAATGGAGACTTCTGTTCCGAACTCGCAAATTCCTTCTCTGGCGCAGACATCGACCGACTTACCAACATGCTGCGCAGTTTTGGCCATACCGTAGAACCCAAACACATTGCCAAGCATCTTGGTCCCACCTCCATCCAACCTGCCCGCCAGCCTGGTCAAGGTAGCACGCACGACTGGTCTCGCTCGGACCTGTGGGTTCTCATTAGGGTTGCCGTCCAGCTATCCCTTGATTATCCCTCTGGTCTTGTCACATACAAATCCTTCATACTGTTCTTCATCTGCAGCCTCGCAAACTATGCAGTGAACACAAGCCCTCCCAGCATTGTGCTGCATTCAATGTCAGCCAAGATACTCCGACGCCTCAAGAAGCTTGGTCCTTCTGTTCCTCAGTGGCTCTATGACACGGTGTCGGGCACTTGCAAGAGTCTTTCACGGACTCTTAATCAAAGATGGCAAGAAATGCACACTTCCCAATGTCCATCCCCACCCTGGGATCCATTACACCTTGGCCTCACCAATGATATCCAGTCTTCCCTGCCCCACGTTCACGAGTACATCTCGACCTCTCTCGCAAACCGTGGTAGAGATGCCCCACGTATTCCCTTCCTCCCAAATAGCCCCCTCCGCGGCCTTATCGGCGACTTTTTATCTTTCTCAGATGAATCCTCGCATCTTGATGACGTCGACATCACGCTTCACGATTTTCAACTGGCTGTCAGTAACAATATTGATGACTGGGTTGCGTCCGTCATAAATATTGACGAGGCATGCGAACAACTGTGGCGCTCGTTACGTCGATATCGTTCGCATACGAGGGCGAGGTCAGACACTCGTGACCCCGATCATCACTCCATTATGCTCTTGACAATATTTGAACTTTGGGTTGCCCTTGACAAGCTCGTCGTTAGGCAGATTCCCATTCTTGCTGACTATTCTCCGGAATTACCAACGGACGACTTCCGCCGCCTACTCATCCGTGACGCTTCAAGAGTCCACCGCTTTTCCCGTGCATACCAGTATCTCGTCGCTCGGCACCATCGGGCCCACTCAAGT
>JBBPOD010000325.1:0-21200 GCA_038091255.1 Tylopilus intermedius | reverse complement strand
CCATGTTTTGAGTGTTGGGGTGGCGGTGAGATGACGGTGACAGCGGACTCGGAACTGCCAGGACTTGCCAGTGACGCCGCCCTCCAAATTGATCCTCCTCCTCCGCGTTGCCTGCTGCTCAATGTCGGGACCGGGCTCAAACGTCCCCTATACGCTCAATATGATCGGGCCAAGCATTCCCTTCGTTTTATTCCGTCACATAAAACTCCATTACCGAATGTTCTGAAATAATGAAACAAGATCGACGTCCCACGCCCAACGTGCTGTTAGTGATTACAATATCAAGCCGTTGGATTCTGTTTCCTGTATTGCACGATGCTGCAAGATTGATTAAGTTCCAGGTAGAAAAGGTGCAGTGAGAGAGGAAGACTGACAAAATATATTCCATACAAACTTAGCTTCCACTCAAATCAGAAACTGACTATTTGATACAGTCTCGTGAAGTGCCAAAACGTGTAAGCTAACCGGTGCAGAGGAAAATCACAAAGTAGACTTACTGCACAAGAAGCGGTCAAAGAAGCAGAGCAAGGGAGCAATGAAGCCTTTTTACGCTGAGGCGGCGATCATGGCGGGCTGGGATTCCTCGCGGAGCTTGAGCTGGTCGAGAGCATCCTCAAAGTGATCGTCGTCTGACTGGGACGACTCTTCATCCTCATTTCCCTCGGGTTGTGCCTCGTCATCAGGAGGTTCGTCTTCGAAATCGAGCTGTTAAAGGGGAGTTAATCAATACTGGATTCGAACAAATCACCGGGAACACTGCGTACGGGATCATAAATGACGCGGATAATCAGACTACAGCTAGGGCAGGTCGCGATGTCTTCGTAATCAGCGAGCTGCTTCCGAGAGATCTCGAAACGGTCACCGCAAGGGCAAGGGTAGTGGTAGACGCCCTTCTCTTCGTCCCAACTCATATCCTCAATTTCGATCTCGTCGTAGTATGCACCCATGGTGGCTTGAAGGTGGTCGTCTGCAAAGAAGATAGATTTGACTCAGCTAACGTGGCTGTGACATAGATCCTTACTTTCCTTTCTAGGGCATGGTTATTTCTCAACCATTCTTCGAGGCCATCGGCACGCTACCAGGCGCCCCCTTGCAGCTCACAGGGTGGCCATCTGGTGACAACTTTTAATTTCCGCTCCCATAGAGTACGGGACTCGCTTTTGGACGAATCTGCATCTAGAGGGACTCCTTTCCCGGTCGCGGGCCTGGCCCTGCGACCCCCTGCCAGTGGAGTGAAGATATCTTTACGGAGCCGATTATGAATTATACGATCGATTCCTTCGGTTCTTCGGTATATAATTATGCAGAAACGTACAAGACTCGGTCAGCTGTCAGCATCAGGAGGGGTAAGTGTATGTAAACTTCTGTTATTAGCTGAAAAGTTTCGCACCTCTGTCCACCCACATGACACATTTGACTCATTGGAATCTTGGCCTTTATCTCACAACAGTTTTTAGATCCAAAGGAATTGTTCTTTTGGTATTTCATTGGCTCATTGCTATCGCATGAAAGGGTCTGGTGAACCCTGTCTCAAGTTTTTCGGTTGCTGCAGGATTATGGACTGGTGTATAACGTATCACAATCCCCGCAGATAACTGATCGTGAGGTTTTGATACGTGGATTCGTGGCAACTCATATACAGCGTAGGCGGGACTTCCCCTCCATCCTTTTCTTTCCCTGCAGACAGATGTCCACCTCTCCCAACAGTTCTGACTCCTTTGAGGAGACTACCGTAACGTCAAAAAACTCTCTCGACAGTGCACTGCAACCATCCCCCTGTGCATTAGAGACATCAGACTTACCCGAGGGCGGCCTGGATGCCTGGTGTACGGTATTGGGAGCGTAAGATCGCATCGATCTCTCGATCCATGGGCACTTGCTGATATTCTTACAGTTTTCTTGCTCAATTTTGTGGATTCGGGTGCGTCATTCCTGATCGGTGTACATACCTACCACTCACTCGAGCAGATACACAAACGCTTTTGGCGTATATCAAGGTGTGTTCTCCTGAACAGATCGCTGGCAAGGGTCTGATCTCCATCAATATGAACAGCTTTTTATGCCCAACATTATTTTCAAAACGAAAGCCCATCCGCTGTCTCGTAAGTAAAAAAAAATATCGCAGCTCGCTGCAATACTTATCATACGTTCTGCAGGTGGATCGGAAGCTTGACCACGTTTCTCGTGACTGCTATGGGCCCAATGTGCGGTCCACTGTTCGACAAAGGATATTTGTAAGAATAATACGATCCATCGTCATCATTAATTCATACCTTGTTGCCACTGTAGCCACCACGTGTACATTGCCGGTGCCATCTGCCAGTCTCTGGCGATCTTTATGACATCCATGATACAGCCAGGACAATACTACCAGGTGTGACTTTTGAGAATATTGTCTGGCTTGACCAACTTTCAATCGCCTACCAGGTCTTACTTGCTCAAGGGCTCCTTTCTGGCATTGGTCAGGGACTGATGTATGTCCCCAGCTTTGCTGTCCTCTCGCACCACTTCAAACGCCGAAGAACAACCATGATGTCCATCGCCGCCTCTGGTGCTGCACTCGGCGGTGTCGTAAATACCATCATGTTGAACCACTTGTTGAATGGCCCCATCGGATTCAAGACTGGCGTACGCATCAGTGCAGCATTTATCACTGTATTGCTGCTCCTGTCATGCTTCCTTATGCGCACGCGGTACAGATCCAAGGAGGCAACTTCCGAGTCGGTCAACTTCTGCAAGGCAGCAAAAAAATGCTTTACAGAAGTGCCTTCGCTTTTGACGATCATTGGGTGTGTCATTCGGTATTTGTTTTTACGTGATGATGCCGATACGACGATTATCACTCGTCAGGTTCACGCTCTTCCAAGTCGCATACCTATATCCCTTTTTTTATTTTCAGGTGGACTCCCTTAGACATGGCCTAAGTGCCTCCTTTGCTTTCTATTCCGTGCGTTCCCCATTCTCGCATTGCGAGATCAATGTGCTGAGAATTTATCATGCAGCTGGTCATTATCAATGTAGGCAGTTTCTTTTCTCGGTTCATGGCTGGTACGGTGGCCTCATTCATTGGGGTCGTCAACCTGGCCATCGTCACGGCCATGGTGTGCGCAATCTTGATCATCGGTATGATTTGGCTCGGATCGGTGGCGAGCGTGGTGGTTCTTGGGGTGATGTATGGACTGTTTTCGGGAATGAGTAGGTGCTCTTTTGTCCGGTTACGCCAGGGATACTTAGTCCTCGACCTCCGTAGATATCGCCATGATGCCGCCGCTGTTGGGCCTGACGTCTGACCCCGCGGAACTTGGGTATGTCCTTTACCTGTTACCATCCACTCGTTTATGCATCGATGCTTGTGGATGCAGTGTGAGAATGGGCGTTGGCTTTGCAATTACAGGTATGCCGTTTTCTGACCTCCACTATTTTACGTCATAACCGATTCAACGCAACCAAGGTATCGGTGGCTTAGTTGGTAAGCAGGTGCCAATTCCGATTGAAGGCACGGTGATAATTTGCATATCCGCAGGCTCCCCCATTTGTGGTGCCCTCTTGACGGATCGTTATCTCTGGTGGGCGCCTGCCCTCTTTTGCGGGGTATGTTTTTCCGGCCATGATGCGATATTGATATTCTTTCCGTCGGCTGAACCGCTTCATACCTCCAGGCGATGGCATTCGCGGGTGGCATTTTTTTTGTCGGCGTCCGTTTCTCGTTTGTTCGTGCAGGCAAAGGTGTAGTGCAGAAAAGCGGCAAAAGTGACGGAAGTTTGGAGAACGGGGATACAAAAGACGTGGAAGTGAAAGCGTGAGCAGCGCTAAAAGTTTGTCCAGTCCTTCGTGACGGAGATTTGGCGAGAAGAATGGACGAAGACATAGTGTATTAGATGTTACTCGGTGTTTCACTGACCCGCCACCAGCATTGCTTGGGTTGTTTGTCGTTTCGCTTACTTGTATGTACCTTGTTGGGTTGGCTGTATGTTTACAGGTGAAGAGAGTGTTGCTATAAGTTCTCACGGTACCAGGCCCGAGTAAAGAGATTCTAACCCGTACCCGTAGGTACCCAAGACCCGTCATGGGTACCTAGTACCCCTACGTTTTCCTAACAGACATGGTGTCACTGCTATAGTAGGACCCTGTCAATCTTCACTGGCAGGAGCGCCAAGTAAGGCCATGATCTTGATCACCACCTGGACAGTGACACAAGCCATCGGTGGTGCTTCCATCGAGAAGGATGTTGCAGCTGTCTGTCATGATTTGAGTATGACTGCCCTCATTGGTGTCACGCAGCGCTCACGCTATCTGGGATAGCTATTGTGTTATTGTCCTACCGGTCATTATGATTATGTGGCTAGCTACGCTCGGTGAGCCGTCCTCATGCATTTACGCATGCGATCATCTCACGTGTCCACTTAGCCTTGGGGGTTGCCCTCGACCGGCCCAGCAGTTCACCAGGAGGAAACCCTTTTTTCTTCACATATACCAGCGTCTGCGTGTTCGTGAACATCACCATGTGGTCTTTCCCTTCTCTTGCTCGTTGCACCAGACGGTGTATATCGCCGCAGTTGCAGATCCTTCGAACGGTGGAGAAGAAAGCATGGGAAAACGATGCACCCGCACAACCCCATCTAGTAACAGTTCATTTCAATCATGGCACCATCTCACGATAGGAGCCCATTCGCAGACCCCAAAGAATGTACAAGACGCACCTAGAAGAGGTGGTCATCTGCCAGCGTAATTTCAGCCCCCTGAAGAAGACGACCGCCTTAGCGTCCAACACACTTTTCGTCTTGTTTCATTGGCCATTACAATCAGGTCATTCCTTGCATTCTCGTTGCACGTGTGTATATCACTCTACTTATCATTTCTTTTTGTGCCTACCATTCTTTCACTGGCTGGCGAACCTCTGATCTCGAATGGAGTGATTGCACCACCCCGGAGTCGCAGACGGCGAAAATCCGCACCGGCAAAGGTGGTCACTTACACCAGGCTCAACTTGTGAATACATATACAAATGGGACATGCGGAAAGATTAATATACATGAGATATAAGAGCGCGCGCGTGTGGCCGTGATGACTAACAAGTACATTGTCATGAATAGAATAGAGATTTACCGAAACGCCTTTTGCCCGCAATACCCTTGTCCAAGGATTAAAAAAAACAGCATCTCGATGGAAACGCAGAAAATTATACGTAACTTTTGCATTTGAGGTGAATAGGTCCGACGGAAGGAGGGGACTGAATGTCGAAAGCCTTTTGGACGTCGTAGGAGGACACGCGGACCGGCGCATGGTGTGGGAGTGGGACTCGGCTTACCCAAGCTTCCGTCGCCGTCGCCCGCAGTTGATGAACCATCTGTGGCGAGATCTGTGACAAAGGCACCGGGGCATAGATGGGTGACTGCATGGTAGCCTCGTTGAGAGGTGCGTGCTTCTCTTTCAGTCCGATAGGTGGGTGTGGAAGAAGATATATACGCTCGAGCGGTGCGAGGTTGTCATCATATGTGCATGATGAATCACAGCGGTTACCAGATGCGAGATGTGCGTAGAAGCGGGAGAGGGCAAAGATGAAATGTATCTGGATCCGATCGAGATGAACGGGGATCAGGGTGCGTGTATAGAAAGGCACATACGCGGGTAACAGTGCGGAAAAGGAACACAGCCATGAATGCCATGAGACCACGTTCAAACCACTGTTCGCAGTTCTCAAGGGTGAGTCCGAGGTCTATGACATCCCTGAGGACGTCGGGTTGTCTCGATACTTGCTCGCAGACTTGTGCACGTGCAGCGGGATCTACGGCTGCAGAGGATGCCAAGACGGAAAAGAGAGTGAAGAATGCAAAGTCGCCGATGACGTAGCTGCGGTAGATGCGCACAAAGGATGGTATGCCCTAGGAGGATCAGAACAATGAGTATGAAAGGGAAACAAATATACCTTGATGATACCAGTGAGGCCAAATACGCATAGGGCAGACGCGGCGGCAAAATATGTTGAGAAGAGGGCGCAGATAAGCCTCGCGCCGTCTCTAGAGAGGGAGAAGCGGGAACCCTCCCATTCGCTCCCAGGCTCCCACGCGAGAGATCGCCAGAGACCGCATAAATAGGCTGCGAGTACGACGTTCGACACAGCGCCAATGAAGGCGGTTGCGAGCGAGGCGGACCTGTAGGAAGACTTCATGAGGAGAAGGGTGAGAGAGAGGAGAACCTAGCTAGTTTCAAGTCATTTGTGAGACAATGTGATTACTAAGCAAGTATGTACTCTACTCGGATTTCTTTTTTTGGTGTTCTGGAGCCGAAGATCGGCCCAACCCCTTTCGTCTACGTCAGTCCCCAAATGCCTGCCTTGCGCACACCCTCCACAAGCGCATCCACGTTGCCCAGTAGTGTACCCAAAATCTCTTTCTTCTCTTCCGTAGTCCGAACACGCTCCAAATCCTCCTTTTCATAACGGCGAGGTGTCGAATAGTCCTCGGATACACACACCCGTGGCGCCTTGTTCGGACTCTGAGGCTCGTAATCGACGTCTTTTCGGAGCATCATCATTGGGCGCGTCCGGGACATCCTTTTGCTGCCTTCGTAGTCGAATGGTGGTGAACTCGGCGGTGTGTACGGGTCTGACACGATCACAGGGCTCGAGTATGACTTCTTCATTGGTGATGGTGTTCGGATACTGCTCTGCGCACTACTTTGGCTCGAGTTTGTCGCCACAGAAAAGGCAGACCTTGAGGATGAACTAGACGAACCAAACGACAGCTTTGATGTGCCCAATGCTGGTCGCGGAAATATCTTTGGTCCCCCAAGCCGCGCCAATCCATGCACCTGAGTCGTTACTGGCGAGCTTGGAGTTGACTGCGATCCTCCGTTAATATCCGGCGTGGTCTCGTCCATCAAGTAAAAGTACAGGAATTCAAGGCACTTCATTCTAGATCGGCCTCAACACGATTCCGTCACTATTAATTCCAAATACTCACCTCACCTCCCGTGGTGTTCCGGCCCTCTTTAATAACTTTACGACAGCCTGCACACCGCTGACGTCCTCAAATGTGCGTAGTGCGGCAGACGAGTCAACAAGCACGCAAAGCAAGGTATCCAGGATAGCGGAAGAAAGGTGCGCGATCGAGGGTGTCTTATCCGAGGGCAGCCCAGCGATTGAACTACCAGCCGATGACGATGCGATCACTGGTGTATGCCGCGAGGTCGTCAAGAGCGCTACTAGAATCTACAGCGTGGTTGAGCACGCGAACACAATTAGATCGTGGCACCCCACCTCCAAAGGATATCGGCGACCAAGGTATGCCTTACTGGTCGTGTGATGCAAGGCGATTCCCTGTATCACCGACAGCAGTTGGTACAGCTGGGAGCAAATCACGTTTATTTCTGTCTCACGATCTCCTGCACTCCTCGATCAATATTAGAGATAGTACACTTGTTGATCTGACGTACTGTCACCCGAGGTCTTGCCTGCCAGTGTCTCAATACGTGGCGCTGCCATTTGTATCCAAGAAAATGTCCTCGAGGGAACTGAGCGACCATAATCAACTACGACCGTTGATTGAGAACGCGAGTCTCTTACTGTTACATTCGAACGTGTTTTGAAGTTCTAGAAAGTGACGCATCGTGTCATCTTCCACGTCAGGTGCGCATGCCAGAGCGAGCTGCTGCTCCAACACAGCGAGTGCGCGTGATCGACGATTGGAAGATGCGCTTGGAGAGCTGATCTGGTTATGTGCATCTCAGCTCCCGCTCTCGAGGGAAGTTAGGTGCGTACGTCGTCGAGGGCATCTTGGATGGTGCCTTTCATGGACATGGTAAGAGATCGAGTAAAGACAAGCCTAATAATAGTCCTAAATAACGCGTTGTCCCCACGTGACCCCTGCACCTTGGAAAGCCGTCGTGGGCCGGAGTCGGACCGTCGCGTGCATCTTCCCAGCGCGCTACTCTGACCAACACCACCATGGCGCCCATACGAACCGTACGTCCCTCTGAACCCATAAGCTCCGTACTCACGAATAGCCCCAGCAATGGACACGTCTCATTCGCTTTATTGCCGCAGAGACGTCGCAGGTGCACATCGGCCAGCCTGTTGACCCGAAACTAGACGGCAAGTCGTATTCGTTTCTCTTGTCTCCTACTCACCCATAATCCTCACAGTCGGTCTTGCCTCCTGGAACAAGCAGACCATTAAGGCCTACGAAATCACTGGCTCAGCACTCGACCCCGCCGCGCAGGTCACCAACACCATTCTCACCGTCAAAGAGCTCCTCGCGCCCCTCTCGCGCGAGGACATTAAGATCGTGCGATGCTTGGGTCTCAACTACTCTGACCACGCCGTGTGTTCTCTCTTGTCTTCCCTACTCGTCGACTTACGACCCGGTTGTAGGCCGAAACGAAGATGGCATTACCTGCGTAGGTGTCTTTGTCCGTCGGTTCTTCGTGGCTAGTGGGAAAAGAAGCTCCTGGTGCTTACCCCACCCATCCTTCTAGCGCACCCATTCTTTTCTACAAACCGCTGGCGTCCATGATCGGACCCAATGCACCCATCTACATCCCCAAGGTCGCGCAGCCCGTCGAAGCGCACCTCTCTGACTACGAGGTCGAGTTAACCATCGTCATTGGAAAGACGGCCAAGAACGTGACCGAGGCGGACGCGCTCGATTACGTCCTCGGCTACACTGCCGCCAACGATGTGCGTGTCTACACAACCCGTGGTTTACCTTGTTAGACATTGGCTAAATAAATTGCCCTTGGACGTCTAGGTTTCCTTCCGCAAACACCAGTTGACTACGTCGCAATGGGGCTTCTCCAAGGGATTCGGTCCGCCGATTTCTCCCACCGTTCTTGCACACGTGCTCACGCCCTGACCGATTCCAGACAATACTACCCCCCTCGGGCCGTGCATCGTGTCCAACAATGCCATGCCCGACCCACAGGTGCTCCCTCTCACATGCACGCTCAACGGCAAGACGCTCCAGAACGGTAGCACAAAGTGCGCCTTTGCCTTGTTCTCTGTTCGCGCACGTACTCAATTCATTGTGCAGAGACCAAATTTTCAACATCCGTCAAACCATCGCTTTCCTCTCCCAAGCCACCACCCTCGAGCCTGGTTCGATCATCCTCACGGGTACTCCCGCCGGCGTCGGGTTCGCACGAAAGCCTGCCGTGGTACTCAAGCATGGCGACGACTGTCGGGTTTGGATCGGGCATGGAATTGGGACGCTCGTGAGCCCCGTCGTGGAGGAGGGCAAATGGAGCGCCAAGCTGTAGTTGGAATGCGTCACATCATATGTTGCTTGATCTTTGTATACAAACTACGACTGTTTGAGAAGGAAAATGGAATGGCTGATACAACACGAAACCAGAAAACACGTCCTTTGGTCGCTACATCTTACACCTCACAACATCATGCCATGGTCGGGATCAAAGTCCACCAAACGCGATCAGCTTTTGGTTTAGATACTCTTCAATCCCACGTCCCCCTTCTCGTCCTGCGAGTACACCAACCATGAATGTCCAGAGGACGACGAGCCGAGAAATAAAGACTCACCGAGCCCACTCTGCTTGACCCCTCCAAACGGTATGCTCGCGTTACTGAGCACCCCCGTGTTCGTCCCTACCATCCCCACCTCGAGCGCCTCCGCGACGCGCCACACCCGTCCCACGTCCCGGCTGAAAAAGTAGCCCGCCAACCCAACGTCAGAGTCGTTGGCCATCGCAATGACCTCTTCCTCGGTGTCAAACTTGATGAGCGCAGCGATGGGGCCAAACGTCTCTTCGAACGTGAGCGCGGCGGTCGCGGGCACGTCGGCTAGGACGGTAGGCGGGTAGAACGAGCCGACGCGTTTGGGTTGTGTCGCGTCGGAGGCGTGGCCGCCGACAAGGATGCTGGCACCGAGGGCGACAGCGTCGTCGACGTGTCGCGCAACTTTGGAGACGGCGCGCTCGTGGATGAGTGGCCCGTGCGTGCTGGACGCCATTCATGTAAGTCGCGGTCTAGCATCAGCACCAGGAAAAGGACGTACGTGGTTTCGTCGAGTCCGTTACCGATCTTAAATGCAGCCACTTTTTCGGCAAGTCGAGAGGCAAAGTCGGCATAGACAGATGATTGAACGTATATGCGATTAGCACACACACACGTTTGCCCGGATCCGCGGAATTTGCATATTATGGCGCCTGGATGAAACAGCATGAACGAGCAAGATCGAGCGGGAAAGAGATATTCGAATGCTACCTTCAACGGCCTTGTCGATATCGGCGTCGTCAAACACGATAAAAGGCGCGTTGCCGCCAGCTTCTATTGATATCCTATTTATAGTGTGAGCAAAGCCCACGACCAGAGGAAGAAAACATACTTCTTCAAAGTCGAAGCGGACATGCTATACAATGACTTGGCAACGGCCGTGGAGCCCGTAAAGGAGACCTTGCGGATGGTCTTGCTCTCACACATCTCGCGACCAACTTCTCGGACATTCTTTTGAGTTGTGACCATGTTGATGACGCCATCGGGTATACCCGCACGTCGAGAGAGCTGAATAATGGTCATGCCATGGTCGCGGATAACCGACAAAGCAGAAATACTTACTTCGGCCAGGGCGAGGGATGAGAAAGGAGTCTCTGGTGGTGGTTTGATGACCGCTGTACACCCTGCGGCGAGGGCTGCCCCCAGCTTGCGGGTGATCATCGCAGACGGGAAGTTCCAGGGCGTGAGGATCGACCTGCCATGGCAATAAATAACACTTGACATTTAACGGCGGGACCACACCTACACGACACCTATCAAACATAGATGAGCAGTCACAAACTAGGAAGAATGCGACTTGCACTCACCAACAGGTTGCTTGATCACGACGTTTCGCACATTCGAAAGCGGCGACGGTATTTGTTCTGCGAAAGGCTTAATAAACATTCAAGCTATCCAGTTCCATGATGACTTACCGCCATATGTCCGAACGGCTTCTTCGGCTACACGACAACAGCTCATTTTCCGTGTCCGCGTTAGCCGAACAAACAAGAGTGCTCACCAAACCACTGCAAGGTCGGCTTAGTCAATAACACAACCTACATATATATGCTACTCACTTCCATGAAAGATGCGCTATACACGTTCTCACCCTAATACCAGTGAGAGACAGGTTGAAAACTCTAAAGAGATTGACATACCTTGGCCTCTGTGAATGTCTTACCGTTCTCCAACGTCTACAATTGCACGTGAACATCAGTCACATCCCACTAGGCACCATGACACACGATAATGCGAGCCAGATCATTGTGGTGTTCTTGCATCAACGCAAAGAACTTCATGAGAATGTCGTGTCGGAACTACAGCCAAAGAACGAAAGACTCAGTCAACGAGTGTCCTTTTCTCTCAAGGAGAACTGACCTTGGCTGTGGTCTTTCCCCACGTTTGGAAAGCTTTTGCGGCGGCTGCGATGGCCATTTTGGTCTCCTCGAGGCCCATTTCAGGGATTGTGCCTAGTTCTTCCTCAGTTGCGGGGTCTGGAGTGACAAACACGATTCAGGAGCATATGGGCATCGCTCGTACGGAACGACATTGAGACGAGAGTATGAGCACCCACTCGTCACGAGAATCCTCTCGCCACCAATGGCGTCGAGCCATTTCCCGTCAATGTATGCCTGTGTCTTGATGAGTGTTGGATCCTTGAGTCCCCACTGGTAGCAGCGAGTGAAATGTCAAGCGTGTGAACGGCTCGATTCGACGCGAGGACCTACGCTGGCGTTGGCGGTGCTTGCCATTCTGTACCACAACGTCGACCTTGGGCGGTGGCGAGTCGCTAGCGATGGGGTCCTTGGTGCAAGAACCCTGAAAGATAGCGAAGAGGGAAGGTGTCGGAGTGGTATCATTTCAGTCCAAAGAGGTCAAGAAGAGTGCTAGTCAGGTGGTAGCAAGCTTCCCAGGAGGAAGTCCAGCTGACCAGCGAGACACGCGTTCCGAATGCACGTACCCGATCCCATTCCGAATCTCTAAGTAATTCAGGTACTACTCAGATCAGCGTTTTCGTCCCTTGGCTCCACTCTTACTTCCCTCTACTTCGTCCAAGAAGCCACCCATCTCGAGCGCATTCCGTGCCGCGTGGTTGATGTGTTTGAACCGATCGGGTCCAAGATGGATCCCTCCAAACCACCTCGTAACAATGACCAGCACGTTATTGATCTCCTACATCAACGAAACATTAGAGGTGCATGCCACAGCCCATGTGAGCCTCTCACCAGAATGGACAATAAGTGTGCAAGCCGACTACCTGCCGCTGTCTCACCGTCGTCATCATTGTCTATTGAGGCGATGTCGTCGTTGTCCATTGGGTTTACACCACCAATCGGTAGAGTCACCCACCTTGATGGAGTATGTTTCCGACTTGACATCGCCAGGCGTTGATGATTGGATGTGCAGCACGGGCAATATGTCGATCGGACATCAAGTGGTTCAATATCAGCGGAACCTATACCAACAGGTTCCTTGAGCACATGATACTAGCCCCAGCAGGAACCATAAATATGCGACGAACCTGCGATGGGTGTGATATCCGACACGCCCGCCCCACAAACACGCTCTTCCGGTCCACGATCGATTCAGCTTCAATAAGGTTAATCCCCTCTGGAAGTGCTACGTCCTGAAGAGCTGGCATCGGCCGCGGCGCCCGCCCTAATCCTTCGCCGTTCTCCATCGTCAACTCCGCTGTTTCTTGTGGTGGTGCTGAATCACGCCCCAAGACGTCGTCTCGTACAAGGTCTTCCACTTTCTCTTTGCTAAGCTTGGCATCGTACCATGATTCGCATAGCTCGAGGACGCTCTGAAGCCCGTCAAATACGCAGACCGTGTCGCGGGACCACTCAACCCCAGACTGAGATATGAAGATGCGTAGTATCGACCCAAAGAGAGAAGAGTCGACGCCAAAGGCGCCAATGTAACGGGAGAGAAGTTGCAATTGAGGCTGACTCTCAGCGGGGTATGAAGGGGGTAACGATACAAGGACGCGGATTGATACATCTTCGTGGGACGGAAGACTGTTGACGGCGGTGAAGAGATACCGAGAGAGGGACAGGGAGGTGAATTTGAACGAAAATAAAGGGCCAAACGGACTCACGCACTTTAGTGAAATCACATAACGAATCGTGTCCATCCCGTTACCCTTTTCCAGAGTATGGTCAGGACTCCCCACTCTTGAGCTTGGCCCATGCCAGAGATGGATAGCGTTGTCTCCATAGATAGACTGTAATACTGCAAGAGGAAGCAGGTTGGAACTTGAGAGGGTACCATCCAGAACTGAATGAATAAAGCAAACCTTACGCACCACCGATTTCCGAGGCAACCTGCTCTCTCTCTGGCTGTATCATGAGATCAGCTACAAAATTCTCCATCTCTCCTATCAGCTCTGCAGAATTATCGTCCAGTTCGGCCTCCATTGAGGATGGGTGACGAAGATGTGCTGAATTTGCGTAAAGACATGAGATCTTTGTCAATTGGTGGCTGGCCTAGATATATACAGTTTCGGAACCACATCCACCACGGTCACGACTTGAACTCATGATCACACGCTACTAGCAAGTCCCAAGATACTAGTAAGTAACACAATGATGTGACAATCCCTAACAGTTCTCTTGCCATTACCAGAGCTTCCGGGTACATCAATATTCTGGCATCCAGCAAGGAGTCCCCTTCTCTTGGCTCCGTTAAATTGTTGCCTGGGCGTGGTACCGTAAAACGCCGTCCCCAAGCCCTGTGCCAACACTACTATATCTCGCAGGACGTTCGCTAGTCTGTCGCATAGCCATTCCCTTGCTTTTGGTTCACATTCTTCGCCGGCCTCTACATGCACCAATTGATTTGCTTACACGAACCATTGGTGTTCGGTCTTCGTGGACGGTAGGAGTCACCAGTGTTCTGAACAAGTCCTTCGAGCCGACTATAAATGGTCCGGCCGCACAAACCCTTCGGACAACATACAACGCCATGGTGATGCCGGAAGCACGCGTCCTACCATGATCATCCCGTCCAGCAATGTTGTGCAATGTCTGCTTGCACTTTTATTATCTTCCAGTTAGCGAGCCGTCTGTCAGGAGCGATGTAAGTACCGATGTAGTGAGACATGGGAGAGATTTTTCATCGGCGATGAACCCTATGCAGCAGACGAAGTACTGCGTCGAGAATCCGGTCAACGTACAAGTCCCCAACGACGACGAGGGTGACCTACCGAGCCCGGGTCAGTAACGGTCTCTGAGACCGGACATACAGACGGATTTCGCAAACATGATGGTGGACAAGAGTGGTTAGAACTGATAGAACCTGGCTCAGGATGAGTGTGGAAGACTGTTGGAAGGCATGGTTTTTATACTCGGTAACTTGAAATCGCTCCTCAACCAATGAACGAGCTGTCGAGGATCCCGTGGTTTCGGCCCGCGAACAGCTGTGGGGATTGCGTATGATATCATTTACATTGAGAAATGTGTGAAACATGGTACAGGGAGCCTCAGAGCCGTGGTGTGTAGGCTCTTGCCGTTAGTTTTCAAAAGTTTGACGTCGAGGAGGATTGGATGACGAGTAATTTCCAATGCAGGTGCAGGATAATTTGATGAAGATCACGCTCCCCGTTTTCCAGGTAACATACTGTGCACATAGCGACTTGAAGGCCAATTTCGAATCTGCAAACGGAGAATGGACCATGAACACGAATCATTGGGCCTGTTCAGATAATTCTGCATGCTTTCCTGGTAGTTAGATGTTCTTCCTCGGATTTGGTCCATCGGTGACAGCGACTCGGATGCGGAACATGGGCACCGTGACGTAACAAGCGAATGTTCAGACGGGCCTCTGAATCTGATAAAGATACAGGGGCCGAACACGGATGTAACACGAGGCCCTAGCATGACGACGGACAGGAGCTTCGGTTCAAAGACTTTCATGAAGGAGTCTTACCTATGCGAAGTGGACGGGACCAAACGAACCCGCACCCGCACGGAGCAATTGCCCGAGTAAATCTCGTCACTTCGCGCCGGATGGATCCATTATTTGACACATTGACGGAAGAGCTAGAAAAGTAAAGGATCAAAACGCTGGTCGAAAGCTTGATTTTGTACCGTACCTACTTTGCACGCCGTGCCAGTGGGCGCCAAGTATGCGGGAGCTACCATTTGGTTTCGAAGCATAAAACGCTACTGCCAGTGGGTCCGACAACACAACACATCCCATATTCGGCATCTACCGTGGTTCAGCGACGCTGTCACTGGGAAGCCGCATCTCCACCAGCCCGACAATAATAACTTGAGTTCGACAGAACATCCCGCCATCTCACCTTATGAAGTTACTGGCCCTCCGCCATGTTGTAAACTCGTGGAAACTTCCCACGGGCACCGTACCCTTCACATACGCTATCACGGTGCTGATATGATATATCCCGCGTTTTCCCAACCCGTTCGAGTTCTTCAAGCCTGGGTTGTTGCCCAAAAGACAAGACACCGGACCTAAATGTCCAGTGCACCGCTCCCTCAAAGTATTCTGCGTCAGCGGAAATAAATATCGTGGAAAAGAGACAGCGCCAGCTTATCATAATGTGGGTTCATCCATTGGAGTCCTGAATCGCCCAACTTGATACCGCTCAAGATTAAATGGATCTTTTAATACCAGTATGCAGAGGAGTCATGCCATGGTACCGCGGTGTGATACCGGGTTTTCAATCAAGGTTTTAACGCGTGGAAGTCACGATGTCGCCAATACCACATAGTCGCACAAGCGCAACTTGCGAAGCAGACATTCGGACCAGACACCAGGCGATTCTTTTTGACTTTGACAGGGACAACGCGAAAGGGAAACACGCCCAATGGAGATGAGGCCATGGAAAGGCCGACCCTCAGGCTCGAATCAGACCCAAGTCGATACCCGGCATGGTATATCGGCACCTGAGTTCAGCAGCTATGCTGGCTAGTCAGGTCGGCGACGACGGTGGTCGCAAAGATGGAAATTAAACCTCGCGACGAAGCAGGAAGGAGGGGCAACTTTTCATACCTCTGTGTGATACATAGGTGGCATACAAGTGTTCACTTCGTCAAAAACATCTACCGGAGAATAAATGTTAAGTTCTGCGATGTCGACACGGATATAGCGGTGATGGGGAAACGAGCACTCAATCGACGCTGTGTGAAAAAACCGTTCATTACATACCAGTAGACGACAATGTGAGAACCCGTTCGACGAATCGGTCGAAGACGGATCACTCCGAACTAAAATGAATGCCCATTCCTCTCTGAGTTTGTGCGGGTGAGGGCCTGAGGGCCTGATGGGCCGCCGCTACGGTCAAGCGGCATGTAAAAACGAACACGCCGAGGACATACCTCCGACTCCCCCTGAATCCGAGTTTGCGTGTCTACAAGGGCATGACACCAAGTAGTATCACATCCCTCAAGGTCCACAGAGAACGAAACAGTCTCATTCTACTGCACGATAACCTCCTGATGGCTTGTGGTACGTTTGGCGCGGCAGGGACACTGGCTGTGGGTCAAGGAATACCTTTATTCCCAACAGACTTCGATCGCTTGGCTGTGTGGGAGCCAAGGCTACTCCATCAGAGTATAAACAGCCGCGGAGACAGGGAAATGGCAGTGAAGATACACATGTCTTTTGGGGTGCCTAGTCCGAGTCACCGATCAGTGATCTGTGTTGCTCACCCCCCGAGATCAATGCCATGTTGAGCGCAAAATTGCACGCCACCTGAGTAGCTTAGAAGCTGTTCGGAATGCTAATTGCAAATTTACGTTGGCCTGAATGTTTCAGGACCAATCGATCATCATCGCCGAGAGGGCGCTCAGTGAAGGCTCGGGTGAAGTGGGGTAAGCTGTGAGCAATTGAACCCAACGAGTTCGGTTGAAATGGTGTCACTCCCACCTGATTCAACTTGGCTCCACGGTGCAGCGAGTAGAATCGAAGTGACAAACATTCCAAGGCTCCCGTCCAGCATAAGTACTGTCAATGCAGCACGACATCCCGTACAGGATTCGAAATTGGGGTGGGAATTGATAGCGATGGTGGCGCGCACAGGTCCACATGGAGGCCTGGGGCCGCCAAGCCTACATGCAGGGATGCTAGTTGGTGTCGTCCTCTTCTCCTTGCATGTTATGTCGCACGACCCACTACCAGGCAGGCGTGACACGGGAGGGAAATTACTGATTCATAGTGAAACTTTATTACTCGATTCGCAAGTTCCCACAGCTGGGCGCTGGAGTCTGATAAATGCCCGCCGTTTCAGAGTCTGACGCCTTGACCGTCATTTCTTTTACCCGTAAAAAACGACTCACTTTCGACTGACGACAGCCCTTCGTGGCAGAATCCATTGACACGCCCCCCGAGAATATGAAGCAACGACAGTGATAGTTACGATAACGAGCTCCCGTCGTCTGACATTGAATGGTCAGTCATGGCTTGGTATTCCCACCATTCACCACCAGCGACTGGTGACCCTCGATACAGGACCATCAAGCTAGGGTCGCTATTTGGAAAGGCGCACAGGTTTGCGTCAGCAGCTTGACTCATCTCCGACGAAATTCACAGCACCCGACCATGCATCGCTGGTCTCTTGAGGAGCTATTCTGCTCATCGTGGTTGACAGCGAGGTCGATAGTGATATATTATCGCCGGCGAAGAGTCGAGCTTCGTCAAGGATCGTCGCAATGTAGAAGTTCTGATCGCTGACTTTGAAGCGGGTCCAATAAGCTTTGCCGTTGTGACCTGCCGTCGCGTGGCCGAGATCCAAGCTACCAAGGCTTCCCTTTCATCTTCACCTTCACCATGACTGGCCGGGACATGAATGAACCCATGGTCGGTTCTAAACGCGCTCACTCTCCACGTTCAGCACCCCAAAAACGAGCAAAAGCCGCGCAAGCTTGCCTATCATGCCGGAAGCACAAGACGCGGTGCGAGATGCTTGATGGCGACAACTCTGGTACTCAATGTCACCGCTGCAAAGTACTCAGTCTCTCCTGTTCATTTGAGGACGGTTCTGGACAATCCCCCGTTCCTTCTTCTACACGTGGTCAACAATCCGAGGTCCCAACTCAGCCCGCTATCGATCGCAAATCCTCCGTGCAGCTTCCCAAGAAGACGCAGGATGTTATAATGGACGATACAAGGTTACATCACAAGGCTTGGGGGGACCCCCTCTCGGATACTTTACCTCCGTTCAGGGCGCCCCCGTGCGACGTGGAACAAGTCGAGTTATTGCACCCGGAGCGTCTCCTACCCGAAAAGCACTCCCCGTGGGGTTTCTTGAAGCTTGGCGGTTTTGAGAGCAACATGGTTCCTATGCTTGCCATACAAGCACTGACCCGAAGCGGGACCAACACCGTAGAACCGTCTCGGGCGAAGGTTGATCAGACACTCCTCCATGTTCTAGGTCGTGAGCAGGTCAAATATTTGGTCGGCATGTGTGTATCAACCATATATCCCACGTTCTTTTTATTAAACGCGTCATCTTCAGATTCGAGGAACGTTACAGTCCTTGGCTTACTTTACAACCTGGGAGCCGTAGTGACGGTCCGCTACTTCGGCTCGCCCAATGTTGTGTAGCCTCTCGACATTTGGAACCCTCGATACGCTCCATCGTCGCTCCCCAGCTCTACCGCTTAGCGGACGATGTCATCCTACATCACTCTTTCAATCCACTCCCTTCGACCGACGCCATCCACGCAATCCTTATCCTCTCTATGTGGGAGCCTGTTGGCGATATCACACCGAAAGAACCCCGTGATGGGAGACTGATAGCCGCAACAGCTGTCAGCATGGCAATGAACCTACGTCTGAGTGAAGCCATGGTGTATGCTCAGACGCTTCGCGATCAAAAGAAGCCGAACGAACCCCCAAGCGTAGAACTCGCTGAAGCACTGGATAAGGCACGATTGGTGCGTCCACACCGACCGGTGTCTACACATGATTTGACTGACAGTTCCAGTGGTTTTCCCTCAATATCGTCGAGTCAATGTGCGTCGATACTATCCTTGTTTGTGGTATAAGCTGACATTGTGATTTCGAAGGCTCTGTGCAGGCACCGGCCGGGAACCCATATCAGACTGCCGAAGTCTGATGCACGAAGCCCTCGATGCGACTACCTACGCAACCACTGGTTCAATCCGAGACTTGAGACTGTCTCTCCTCTGCCAACTGTTCGCCAACACGCGGCAAGGACTGTCGACACGACTCCGGTCTCCTGAAGAGCTTGGCGCCTTTTACAAGGCAATTGTCGACTTTTTTGGCCACATGGATGTTGTTGAACGTCTAATCCTCCCGATTGCAGGTACGCCTCTAGTCTACTGTCTTTCGTCAAATATCCCTAGTTCCACTCTTCACGTGAACGAGTAGTCCTGACCCTAACGTCCAGTTCTAGCAGAACACGAAACTTTCTATTTTTACATGCTTCAAATTTACTGCAAGTCATGTCGACTCCTCGTAATCATGCATGCGCTCATGGAAACCAAAATCGCGTTCAGCAAGACCGAGAACCGAGACGTTCCTTGGTTTCTCGCTGCCCAACTCAGTGGTGTCAATCTTGCACAAAGTTGGGGTCACCAGGCGCTCGTCCTCAGCGAAGCGATCCTGGTCATGATAATCTCGCGAACCGAGCTCGCCTTGATGAGCACTGCTCCTGACAGCTTGTTCAGCATGATCACATTAGCTGCCGTCTTCGTCCTCCTATCGAAATGGAGCGTGCTCGAGAACGTTGGTCAACAGATGCCTGGGTCTTCGGATTCCATTTTAGCGAGGACCGTCGAGACACTGTCGCACGTCGCTTGTTCATCGGACCACTTCGCTGCCAAGTGCGCTCGGCTGATCAAAACGGGTGTGCACTCCTTCAGGACGAAGTGCGAGGGATCGGAACTGGAGCTGGCGTCGTTCTCAAAGCCGATCGTGCAGCACTTTATGGAGTATGGTCCGTCGAATAGGAGTGCGGCCGTGTCGAACGGAGTGTCGAACGGAGTGGGTACGGATGGGTATATGACCGGGAGCTCGACTGCGAGCGTTAACACGGTTAGCAACCTCGCCACCGGGCCGATGGACCCTCAGTACACTTTCCCTAACCTCCCAATGAGCGATCCGAATTACTTCATGAATTCGGACATTTTCTTTGACAGTGACTTCTGGTCCACGTTCATGGCGTCGGGTCCATGAAAGGGCTGTTGACATGTCAATACCAATTTCATTCATTCTTCTTCTGTTGCTTTTCTCGTGTATTGTATGGACAATCTTTCTGGTGTAAACCGTACATAGTCCATCTGCGTATTTAAGTAATGCATACTTCAGGGATGCGGTATATAGAGATGCGAGCTTGTTGTGTAGTATTGTATCTATCGGGTTGCATGGTGCTGGCCTCTCGAAGAAATCTTGCATGACCATCGCATGAACCGTGTCGAGACCTTTCTTCCTTGTAAGTTGTGGCCGCCTCACATGTTCGACGTCTGTGGTCATGTCAGATGCGATTTTATACCTCGAGCTTTGGTGGCTGGGAAAGCGGGCGTCTCGGAAGCGGTTTGATACGCCGGGAAGACACGGGTCTCATATCAACTGATGATCCCGACCGCGACGCTCCATCCGAGTCGTCATAATCGTCATCGAACGACGAATCAGAGTCCTCGTCCTCATCCGAGCTCGAGATGGACGCTTCAGCATCCGATTCGGACTCTGACGAGTTGCCGTCCGACGCCGACTCTGCTTCGGAGGAATGTGACGAGCGTGATCCCGGCTCGGCGCGAGGTTTCGCCTCGAACACGCCCAGTCCGAGGTTCTGGGGGGGATTTTTGAGCGATGGGAGGCCCACGGGACAGCGCCTGCGACTTGGCACGACAAGCAGAAATGAAGTGTGACGTACCATCTCGATGTATCGTTCATCGCTCTCGGCGACATTCTCAATGTCAATGTCCGCAGGGTTCCTCTGAGCGAGTGCCTCGTTCGCGACAGCAATGGCGGGGAGGAAGGCTCGTACGCGTGTTAGCACTGTAGGTGCTGTAGATCATCTGGGTGAAGGGAAACTGTGGAGCCGTACGTTCAGTAGGGGGTTCGACTGAACCTGGTGAGCGTTCGCGTCCGATGTTAACGAAGGGATTTGGGATTGTCGAGCTCCCCCTGTCGTGTGGCGATGTGGTGTTTAGATGTGTAAGAATAGCGCCTGGTAGAGGGTAGCGCTGCTAAGGTACGGTGGCAGGTAATTGGTTAGCGA
>JBBPOD010000324.1:0-21228 GCA_038091255.1 Tylopilus intermedius | reverse complement strand
TAGAGTTCGCCGACGGTCATTTGACCAGCAGTGCTTTCATGCTACCGTTCGCGTTGATGTTTCTTTCAGCTTGTATCGCACTCGCACCAGTTCCTTTGTGACGAGTTCTTTACCTGTTCCCCGAGCTGTCATATCGCAAGGTATAAAGACGCGGTGAGCCTCGACAGCAGCGTACTCATCGCCAAGTACTCATCGCCGCTGCTCATTCGCGTCATGTCGCACTACCTCAACCCTCTCCACGCTCCTATTCCTTCGGAATTCCACTCCCAATACTCTAGCCTGTGTCACGCCAATCCGCAGTTGGAACCCCCCTTTCCTACGTCGCTTCCATCATCCTTCAGGCGTGTTCCGCAAACTCCACCGTCGAAGTCGCCCCGTCCGACTCCGGGTCAGTCGGGTGTACGTGTACCCATCATATTCGAGCTGATCGGTGCCCCTTCCCGTGGCCTTGGGATACCCATGCGAGAGCTGGTAGTCCGATCAGGCGGTGCTTTGGAGCGCATGATCGTGGACGCCAACGAACCCGTAGGATACCTGATGTCCAGTCCTGTCGGGATCCGCCAGGTTACTTTGAGAATTTTGGTAAGTATCCGAGTTTATATTTGCTTCCGAGTGACTCAGGCCGACACCATTGGACACTCTAGTGGCCAGGCTATGATCACGTGCATTGGACTCATTCTCTCGATCTATTTTCATCCGTCGGCCCGGTGACGCGTGGCCAGCTTGCTGTTCAGATTGCTTTTGCCTTTTCCTCCTATGTATCCGTGAGTCCTCGTCATTGTTAGCTCGTTTCCGGCTGTTCATCCCTATCAACTCTGCGTTAGGAAATGACCACTCAGACAGCTTCTGCCGGCGCTGCCTCCTGGCGGCTTGGGAGCCGCAGCGGTGGAGGTATAGCCTTTGAGCGTTTGGTGCTCATTGCACTCTGGAACGCTTGTGATGATCATTGGATGGCAGAAGTATACATCGACTCCCGCTAAACACGTATGTTTTTTTGGGTTTCCCCTTCTTTCTCGACGATCTACCTTGCAATACCTTATTCTACCTTGTAGCATTAATGCTGCGCTTGCCATTTCGTTCGGATAGTTTATTTTACAGCACATATTTTTGATCGCGCATAGATATTCTACTACTAGGCAATTCTATATCATAGTGAAGGACTACCAGTCGAGCTCTGCCCACATGTTCAGGGACACTCCCGTGATATGATTATCAAAGTCAAACCATGCACGAGGAGGCCACACTGTGATTGAGCGACAGAAAAAGCACCCCATCCTCCTGGCTGGCTGGACCCCAGTTGCTGTTGCATTCGTGCCTTTCGAGCGCCTCGGATCCGACTCCGTTCATTTTCCTTCGTGTCAGAATTACACGCATCACGTAGTTCCCGGTACCCAGGTCCGTGGCTTAAATAAATAGACCTCCGAGGGTTCAAGAAGAACCCCACACTCTCTCTCCAGCACTATGGCAGAGCGTCCTGAAGTGTCGTTGAAGGACGGCTCTTCCATTCCCGCCCTCCGATTCTCACCTTTCTTGTTGAATGGTCACACCGGAGACCCCCTTATACGTGCAGCCAGAGAGACGGTCGTGGAGGACCATGACAACTCTCGCCACAAGGTTCAACGGGCTATATCACATCGTATCTCTCGAGTAACAGCGATGAAGCTTGGCAGAATTTCGGATTATCTGCGTCGTGCGCGCAGCGCGAGCCCACCGGCACGGCCGAGTAAACATCATGAACGTGTACGACGCGAAGGTGAAGTCCGTATTAGGAAACCGCATGTTACTCAGAATGACAGCGGGTATCCTTCGGCTTCGCTTTCTCGACCCACCGACTCGGATGCACGTGTCTCCAATTTTACATCTGACAGCGACGACCGTCCAAGCCGTCCTGGTGTGCATGCACACGAGCACGACCTGGCCATGCAGACCGAAGGAGAAGACCAGCAGAACGCAAAGCTTGGCGTCGCAGACGTCCCCGTACCCGTTTTGCTCCAGCAAGGGGTCCCCATGACCAAAGTCTCCGCCCAAAAGCAAAAGAGCTACCTGTTCAAGCTCGACGCTGATCAGGGGCAGATCATCTGGGAATCCAAGAAATTGAGAATCAGTGCGTGTATACTATGTCCTCGGTTGTGTGTGTCGTAGAACTCACGTTCACCTTTTTTTTCCTCACGCATCTACAGTTCCCATCGAGAATATCAAGGAGCTCAGGTCGGGAGCCGACGCGAGATACTACCGTCAGCAGTTCCAGCTCGCGCGCGAATATGAGGATCGATGGATCACCATCATCTACACGCTGGACGGACGGTACAAGACCCTCCATTTGATCGCTTCGTCTTTGGAATCATTCCAGCTTTGGGACATTACATTGAGGAAACTCTATGCGATAAGGCAGGAGCTCATGACTGGACCTGGAAACGAAGAGATTCGGCAGGCAGTCTGGGTGAAACAGTGCTGGAAGTCGGCTGGCGAAGAGCACGAGCAACGACTGTCTTTTGAGCAGGTAGAAAAGTTGTGCAGGCGATTGAACATTAATTCGTCTCAGGATGACCTTTTGCGATTATTCATGGTAAGGCGATCTTGTGTCGTTTTTCCGGTTGGCTAATGACGTCGTAATAGAACGCAGACTCGCAAAATCGGCGCTCGCTTGACTTTGCCGACTTTCAGACGTTCGTCAAGCTTCTCAAGGCTCGCCCTGAAATTGAATTGCTATACAAGAAGCTGTGTTCGATGAACGACGGAAAGTTGGCGTTTAACGTGTTTGATTGCTTCATGCGAGATACCCAACGGGTAACTATTCCGCTTTTTTTTTTCTCTCGACAGGGCTGACCTGCTTCAAGTCGAGTCTCACACTTCAGGAGCTCGAGAACCTTTTCGTGCGATACAGTACAGGCACATCTGACGGTCGAAGTACATCGCCTATTCCAGATCTCGCCAGTCTCACGATGTCTCTGGATGCTTTCACGGCCTTTCTCTTATCCTCCGATAATTCGGCTTTCACGGGCCAAAGCGGGAAAGTCAATCAGCCGATGACACATCCCTTGTCGGATTACTTCATATCCACATCGCACAACACATACCTAGTTGGCAATCAGCTTGTTGGATACAGTACCATCGAGGGCTACATCCGAGCCCTGCTGCGCAGTTGTCGTAGTGTTGAGCGTACGTTTACTATCTTCCTATATTCTCCATACGCTGACCCTGGGTTCCAGTAGACATTTATGATGGAGAGCATGAGCCTGTCGTATACCATGGCAAGACCTTGACTACCAAAGTATCCGCCCGCGAGGTCTGCGAAGCAGTCATGAAATATGCTTTTGTAACCTCGCCTTATCCGATAATCATCTCAGCTGAGATCCATTGTTCGGTCCCCCAACAAGAGTTGCTCGCCCGTATTATGCACGAAGTCTTTGGCAAGGCTTTGGTCAGTACACCGCTTGAAGGGAGGCCATTGTCTTGGCCGCTACCGAGTCCCGAAGACCTGAAGGGTCGTATTTTGTTGAAAGTTGGTGTTCCCTCCCGATAGGATCATTGCAAGTGATTGCTGACCCGTGTTTCGAAGGCAAAGAATCTCTACGTCTCGGAGACTGAACCCATTCGCGAAGGGGACCTCACGCTTGACGACTCTTCCTCCACCGAAGCCTCCGCATCAGACTCAGACGTCATGCATGAGATCAAAGAGGAGCTGAATAAAGTTAAACTGCGGGAGGTGGAAGCCGTCAAAGGTAACCCAGCCGCCTCACCATGTAGTCACCGTGGCGCTTTGCTGAGCGTCACATCGACGAAAACCACAGAATTCAAGGAAGAGCTTCGAAAAGCGCGCTATGTTTTCGATCGCGTTTGTCGTCGACCTTCACTTCCAGAAGGATCTTTCGCTACAGCACTCGCCACCACAGCAATAGCAACCCCCACAGCAGTCCTTGAGCGCGTCAAATCGGAGCCGAAGCACGAGCATAAAGCCAAGATGTCTCCTGCTCTCGTCGGTCTTCTCGTTTATACTATCGGTGTAAAGTGTCGAGGAATCAATAAGAAGGAACATTATGCTCCAGAACACCTGTTCTCTCTTTCTGAGACGACAATGAACAAGATTCTCAAACACGGTGCGGACGACCTGATCAAGCACAACAAGACACACCTGGTTAGAACGTATCCGAAAGGTACAAGAGTAAGCTCGACCAATTATCTACCTCATCGATATTGGGGGACTGGTGCACAATTGGTTGCTATTAACTGGCAAACGTATGGTGCGTAAACTCGAGGGTGTGTGTAGCGCCGATGTACTAACGATTCGGGTAGATCTGGGATACCTGATTAACCATGCGATGTTCCAAAGGAATGGGAGATCTGGCTACGTCCTTAAACCGGAGGTTCTCCGCAAAACTGAAGATCCCCGCAAGTCTGATAAAGAACATTTGCATCATCGCAAACAGCATTATTTGGAAGTCACTGTAAGTCTTTGCTCTCTGCCGAATTTTCGAGCGTTTAATGTAAGAATACGATGCTGCGTGTTTTATTTCCTTTGGCGATGAACAGGTTATTTCGGCTCAGCAGTTGCCCCGCCCCAAGGACGCCATGGGGCGCGAGGTCATAGACAGACGCGTCGATCCATATGTCGAAGTGTCTATCCATACACCCGATTGGAGTCAACCGAGCAGCTCTACTTCATTCCTTTCTTCACCCTCGTCCACTGCGTCTTCTCCGAGCTCGTCCACCAATCACTTGCCCGCACACCGACCGATGCGCACGGGTTCGGTGAAGAACAATGGGTTCAATCCGGTGTGGCAAGAAACGCTAAAGCTGCCTTTCGAGTGCGTAGGTCACATGCACGACCTCGTGTTTGTGCGGTTCACCATCCAACGAGACGGTGAATCTGAAGGGGAACCGATCGCGGTGTATTGCATCAGTCTGGGGAGTCTTGCGATGGGTATGCTTCCTCCCCCCTGAATGAGTGGTTGGTTGATCGACGATACTGACGTGATTGCATGACTTAGGGTACCGGCACTTACCTCTTCATGATTCGCAAGTCTCGCAGTACCTGTTTTCGACACTGTTCATCAGGTGCTCGCTCCATGATGCGTAACCGGGGGAGCTGGTGATACGTAGCTGGATCTTTCAAGATATAATACCATTTGCGGTCGTTACGCTGCTGTATCGACATCCCCAGACTCATTAATTGCTGCTCACATCTGTGTATTTTAGTTCAAACGTTCATAGTACATTGTGTGCCCGATGCGCGGGGCGCGTCGTTGCATGTTCGATGATATTCATTTTGCCCCCATGATAAGGAGAAGCCCTCAGAGAAGCTGTGCCACAGGAATCAACGCACTGGCTCCGTGCCCATGACACGTCACCTTGACTCGGTCAGGCGGCTCAGGCCTGAACGAGCCTGAACGTTAGTACATTTCATCGAGGCTGGTCCCATAACATCGCAGCCCTACAAGGCTCAAGCACACCATCATGTCTGACAACGTCACGATCGCCCAGGCTCCCTTTGACGATGCTAACGCAGACATCGTCCTCCGCACATCTGACCATGTCGAGTTTCGCATTTTCCGACTCATCCTCACCCTCTCGTCTCCCTTTTTCCAAGGCATGTTCTCCCTCCCCCAACCCTCCGACCCTTCCTCTTCCTCCTCTACGCCTGCAGCGACGTGCACCCCAAACAGCGCCGACAACGGCCCCCCCATCCTCGACGTCCCCGAAGACGCCCACACGATTGACGCCCTCCTCCGCTTCCTCTATCCCAACACCCACGCCCCCGCATTCCGCGACTTTACGCACGCACGCCACGTCGCACTCGCCGCGTCCAAATACCACCTCCCCATCGCGCTCGATAAGATCGCACGGCAGGTCGAGGCGCAGTACGCCTCCGAGCGCCCACTGCAGGTGTACCTGCTGGCGTGCCGGATGGGGTGGGAGGCGGTCGCGCGCGCCGCGGCGAGGGGGTGTCTGGACCCCGTGTGCATGTTTGGCGAGGACGGCGACGAGGAGCCGGATGTGGACGCCCTTGGGTTCCCCGGCGCGGCGGTCGCGTACCACCGGCTCGAGGCGTACCGCCATGCCTGCCAACGCGCGCTCAGGGACAAGCTGGACGGCATGCCGCTCTTTGGGGATGGCGTATCGTGTAGCGGCAATGCAGACGGCGGCGTTCAGGCGACGTCTCCGTACACGAGTCCTGTGGGGGTCTGGAAGGACTGTTTGGGCCAGTGGACGACGCAGTACCTTACTAACATCAAGCTGGCAGTGTCAAAATGCCCGAGGAGGGAGACGTTGGATGATCCCACCTTGATGCCAGATCGGATCTGCTACCTGAGCCAATGCAATGTCACCAAGGCGTGTGCCATTGCAAAAGCGCGATTGGAGGTCGCATCCGAGATAGAAAGCACTCTGACAGAGGTGAGCCAAGCACAGATACGATCAATGTGAGTTTATTGATAAGACCTCCAGGTCAAACTTCGCTTTAACCCCTTGAGCTGAAAGAGTGGAGGATAGACTCGGTTATTTATCCGGAAGCATAGTACATGCGCACGTTGTTCAAACGCTCACTCTTCGACTCCACCAGTATGGTAGAGTTGGCTTGTGCGATACAAATACTTCGTAAACTAAAACATCACTTGGTATAACAAGTATACATCGAGCGTCGTAGGACAAAAGAAAACACGAGATCGTTTCAAATACAGCGATTCAGATGGGGGATATGATGGGATAAGGCTGAGGATGGTGGGTGGCTTCAACTGGGTCCAGTTAGATAATAAGGAGGACATCACATTGACGCAAGACGTGGTCGATTAAACGACCAGAGACTGGTATTACTTGGGTGGTGGGGTGGGTGGGCCTGATCAGGACGGCGATCGATTCAGCATACACAGGCCAATCGACAAAGAACGCACCGAAGAGGCCAGGACGAGCAGCGGGGGTCATTGGTCGCGGGGAGGCGACAGGCGGAGGTGCGGCAGGTGGCATCACAGCAGGATTAGCTAAGCGCGACACGCATCAGTGACGCAAGACGGCGACATCACGACGGCCACGCACGTCGCCACTGAGCCCAAGCAGGCAGGTTTGGCTTGGGAGCTTCGATCGCCGGCACGGGCATAGGTGCCGGAGCGGGGAGGCTCTTGGGTGCTCTCTCCCGTCGTGTCGATTTGTGCACGACCTTCCATGCAGGTCGGGCTTGGACGGGAGGACCGTCGTCGATAGGTGGAGGGGTGGTCGCCGCGGGAGGCGGTGCAGGTGGTTCTTGAAGCTAGATATCGCAAAAAGTCCGAGGGGACGTTCGTTCATTTGCCAATGAATGCCACACGAAGCACGAGGAATACAAGAAGTGGAGTATCGATAAGGGCGCGTGTGATTGGCAAGGAGTATGTGATCGCAATGAACAAGGCGAGGCAGGGCGACGGTGGACGACTCACCGGGGGTGTCCAATTGGGCGAGTATTCGCCACCTGCACCATGCTTTGATTTGACGGCCATCAGTTCCGCAATTTCACTGTTTGTGATCGTTTTTGCGTACGTGAGCGGACGACAAAAGAGCAGTCCATCGAAAGCGTAGCGGATGTAAACCAAAGAAACGATAGGAAATACGAGGACGCACAATTGGAGTTGTCGGCGCTCATCCCGAAGCTTGCCCACTTCTGCAAGGAGAATACGCACTTCGCTCGCGAGCGCTTTGCTGAAATCGTTTAGGTATCTGATCCCCCAGCACCCGAACATCACCCCCGGATCAGGATGGTGAGAGGGTATTCGTCAGCATGCTGTCGTGCGGGCAAGAAAAGAAGGAAGGGATAGGGAAAAGATGAAGAGGGGAATCGGGTCTGATTAGGTGTCGATGACAAGCTCACTTTGGGGGTGCGCCGTTGTATGGATTAGGACTTTTGTTGGATGACATGAGTTAGTGCGATGGAAAGATGGCGACGAAGAGATTGGTCGGGCGAGGTTTGCTCGGTTGGAAAGAATGGTTGTGGTTGGAAAGAGCGAGTGAGCGACGTGGATAAAGCCGTACAACTTGGTCGCGGAAGGCAATAGAACGAGGTCGAACACGAGGCGACACGACGGCAATTCGAATACGTTTAGCAGCAACGATGCCCGTTTGACGAAATGTAACAGCGATACAGGCGTTGTCGTGCCGTGGTCGACTTGACTTACAAGGACAATGGGCGGTGTTAGCCTTTATGTGACGAAGTAGACTAAATGGGTATAACAATTACAGAGGTTACACGTAGTAGTAGTAAACGTTTAACGTTCATGCAAGACCATCATCGTGAAGGACGATTGGACTCTCGCTCCAAGCATCACGACAAAATCGGGTGATATAGTGACAGCGCTTCGTTGAGGGAGGCCATATCAAAGGCATCGGTTGGCGTCGTCGAAGGCACGCAACTCGACAGGGTAGTAGATGTAGTGGTCGCCAGTGAAGGGGGGTTGGTGGTGATGCGGGCCGACTTCGTAATGAACTGTGATTTGGTGGGTAGTTTGAGGGGAGGCCCACCGGACTGCTCAGTCAGCCAAGCGTGCACGACGGGGTGGTCAACGGTAGGACAGCAATTGCATGCAGCGAATACTTCGAGATGTCGGTAAAACATGGTTGTAGGATTATAAAGCGGAAGTGCTGCATAACAGAATTCAAGAGATGGTTGGACAAAGGAATCTCGGACGCACCTGCTTCGAGAATCGAAGATGCTTGACGAGGAGATATGTTCCGTGAAACCATGACTAGACAGGAATGAGAAAAAAGACCACAGAGAATCGGTGGAATGATCCTCACGATATGCACAAGCTACAATACATGTCCTGACCTCGACGCGACACTGGATGAGCACCCGACCACCCCGTGCGATCGCATTGCCTATGAATTTACACACGTGAGGCAGCTCAAGCAACAGAGCTTCTCGTGCACTGTTGGGGACGTCTATGAAACAGTGTTGAAAATTCGATGCAAGATTGGGTTTGGGAAGTTGAGCGGACGAGATGGAGAGCAAATGTGTCACCCCTAGATCCAGCAAAAGGGATTCGGCAGTGTCGGCGTCCCCAGGAAATTCACTGGAGAGTCTGTCAGTCAGTCACAAGAGCCGGTGGATCTCGCGGACGAACCTCGTGAGGTACAGTTGATCTGGCACGACAGGGATGCAGTCAGTAAGGAGGTTTAGGTATTTCGTGACTTCGCGTTTTTGCCTGCGTTTCCAAGCGATATATTCACTGTTGGTGCAGCACGGCCGATAGCGGCATTGCGAGAATGTGTGCAATTGTCTGACGAAGCCATAATTCGGATGAATTTCAGGCCGACCTGCCATCAAGTGAGCGCGTAAGTGTGAGCTAAAAATTAGTCGGGGGCACCATAAGACTTACGTTTGCGAACGTATTGTATTGCAGCTGAGACGGAGAGTCGCTGAGATGCCATGACTTGGGGTGTGGAGGGGGCAACGTGGATACTGGGCACATGATGCGATGGATACAAAACCACACTCACGGTAGGCACAAACGACGGTAGGACTCCTGGAAATGCCCATCACACAATGTACAAGCACCCTTCCACCGCAATTGAGGGCTGTCTCAATGAAGAGGCACGCGTCGGGGAGATGGATGAGCAGATCCTCATACTCAGAATCCTGCACTGGGATGACCATAGAGTTAGGCTGAGGGTCAAAAGTGTGTTCTGTGCAGATAGAGAGCATGTGCGTTATCTTCAGTTTGTTTCGCACATCCTGCGATAAGGCTGCCGAGAGACTGTGGTAGGGAAGTCAGACCGCCTGAAACGCGACACGGCAAGGGGGAATCGCACTTTCCGACGTAGAGCTTGTCGTCGATGACTGCGTCTATGGAGATCGGAGCAGCTGACCGGGTCATGCTTCCGAGGTGGAAGGAAGAGTGGAGCCAGTCGTCACAAGCCAACGTTTATATCCTCACACAGTCGTCACTTGAAAGACTCTTTCAAGCTTGTCTTCACATCTATTACGGCCCGGCATCTCGGCATATTTCCTTTTTCGTCTAGCCATATGAGATCATGTGGTCGCCTTGTCCTGAATGGGCCCATGATGATCAGTGTGTGGAGCTGATCGTGGTTTCATCCCTCATTAAACAGGATGGCACGACGACGCAGTGAGCTGGAAAGCTGTAATTCTACTGCCCCCGACAGCCAAAACATTACACATTGACAGCTATCAGCAGCCGGACCATATCAGCCTCATCGAAACCATCACATCCGGCCACTTGCCATACCCGCCAGTGCCACCTGCTCATATCGCCTCTATTTCGGACGCGAACAAAAAGAGGGTGTTCGTGAGGAAGAATGCCGGATCGGCGTCATCGCCAACGTCATCCAGAGTCCAGACCCTGGCGTCAATGGTGCTTAGACGGATCGGCGCTCGTTCTATACCCTGTCAAAATGCGACGACTCGGACGCCCCCTGCACGGCCCAACCCGGACGGCAGTGCGGCTCATCATGATCTCGCGTTTATCGCTCTTATCGTCGTCGACGATCTGATTTTGGATCCCTTTCAAGTTCCGGCCCGACGTGGACGGGCAATCGCCATGATCAACTTGAAGCAGTGCTGCGGACGTGCCAGTGATACTATCTGCTGGGATGCCTCTTATGCTCACATGAAGTTTTTCGGAGTCCTCGGGAGTTACATCTTGGCTCGCATTCGTTCGTTGCCCACACGCACGCATCTACATGTTCGAGAAAGTGTACACAAGAATAGATAACCTTTAGCTGCTCGTCAGAGTCGCAAGTGCAAGTTGGAAATAAAGGAAAGTGAGAAACGGCTACATATATGTGCATGCATAATCCATATGTCGTTCATGTCATATCGCCCCTTACCTCCGTGCAACCATCGTGGACGCGATCAACACACCCACGAGCGCGCCGAGGACACCGATGACCATGAACCGCGTGTACTCGTCAAACTTAGCGGCGACGGGCGAGCCAGCGCTCGCCAAATTGATGGTAGCAGTTCGGAAAGAGTAGATAACGACCCCGGTAACGAACCCAGCGACCGAGTAGGCGAGGAAGACAAGTGGAATCGAGAGCATAATGCTGCGGCGCTGTAGACGAACAGTGGATCAGCATGTAAGTCCCACTTCAAGATAAAGGTCCTCACCGAGAGCATCACGAATCCCTCTGAAGACGGGCCGTTCCCGCGCGCCATCTCGGCCTTGTAACGGAAGATAGAAACGAAAGAAGAGATCATACTCAAGACTGAGCACGTGATGGCAACCAGTCCGCCGATCCTGGCGATGCTGTCCAGACCAGGGAAAGACATGAGCGTCACAGAGGCGCTGAGGATTATAGCAGACTTGGGCAATAACGTAATAAGCACAAGGTGTGAAATGTCAAGAAACCCCTCACCACCAAGCATGCACAGGCACCAACGACGAAGAGCGGTGTGGTATTCTCAGGGAGATGGGTCCCCTCAATATCAAAATGGCCATGGTATCTTGCCCTGTCCACAAACAGGAAAGGTATTCCGAGACATAGAATCCCAACCAGCAACTCAAAGATCACGCGCAAGACCGGCGTGCTTTTTGCGGGCTGATGGTACGTGACGTCACGGGGCAATGGCTTGTGAGGGCGGAAGTTGACCTGGTGCCAATGCACTGGGACGGTCGTGCACATGAGACATCCTGCTTGCGGGAAACAAGTGAGGTGACACTTACCAGCACGCAAAAGGATGCGGGCCGCCGTCCGTGTAGAAGCTGGACTCATCGGGTGCTTCGAATCTGCATGACAGTCAGACATCCATCAAGCTCAGAAGAAACTGAGCCTTACCGTCGAGAAGATCAAACAGTTCTCTGCATTCCTCCTGACTGAAGGGTGGTGGGGAATGCGGCAAGTGAGGGTGTGCAAGGAGACGATCAGTGTATGACCAATGGAGTGCATTGATTGCATCTTTTCGTGCACTCTCCGCAATCCCCCGTGGTATGTGCGCCGGGTGCATCTCGATGAACGCCCAATATCTGTATTCGTCATCAAGTCCTATCCCGTTCGCGTTAGCATCCGACCGATAAATAGAACATCATCTCGACTTACTATCGTCCTCTCCCGACACATAGTCCTCCGATGGTACATCATTGAGAACCCGACGGTGGCGATGGTCCACCCACAAGAGGACAGGGTCGCTACCCGCCTTGTGTTTCCGCCACCCCTTCTTTGTGCTGCTTCCTGTACGAATCCACATCTCACAACCATCTGGAACGTCCTCGGATGTATCGATGGTGTTCGAGACCTCATCGAGCCTAGTCAAGTTCCGCAGGTCCAGATCCGTGATCGCCTTGTTGTCTTCATTGACGTAGTAACGGATCCCGTGAGGGAGCGCATACTCAGTCCATCCGCGGTGGACATGCGGTCGAGTAGTAGAGCCGTATGCGTAATTGCGCGCAGACCCATTGACATCGAATCGTGCCGATTGTGCCCACTGTGGAACTGGCTGGCTCACAGGCGGGTTTGCAGTACGGTACGACTGTGCGATTTGGCATGAGGCAGTGAAGATAGGTGGTGTCGAGGGACGGGAGATCAGGGGGCGTGTTTCGCTAAGACAGGACAAAGCATGAGCTAATATATGACACCTCGTCGATTAGAATAGCTTACTCGGTCGCTCGTAGGAAAAAGCGGCCACTATCACTGAGGCTCCGGTCGAATTGGCTAGATGAACCTGGACGACGAGGCCTGAAAACATTTCTATCAGCACGCGCCTGGAGACCAGAAAGTTGTTGACTATGCACCCAGAAGCCATGACCTCATCCATGGCAGGTAATGGAACCTGTGGTTCGCTTTGAGGTAGCAGAGAATCATCGCGCGGCGAACGAGGGTCGATTTCACTGGCCCATTCTTCAGCAACTCAATCGAAAAAGTAAACACACCGTACTAACTCAGGGACATGTACCGTTTCCGTAGGTGACGCAGCTGGGACCGTTTGCCCTTGTGCCACTCCAAGCTTCGCATTATCTCGCAATCTACGCGACTGGCTGAGTCGACATAACCTTCTGAAGACGAAGCAAGAAACTCACGGAGGGCTTGTCTTATTGGAGAACCCCATATCGTCCGAGCTACTGTAGGTTCTGGTGACGCCAGCCAACTCCGTCTGGCGTGACTGGATGACGCCACTAGCTTTCCGACTGACGTTTCGGCTTGACATTGGTGGCGCGACCTGCGAAGAGGCTACAGAGGAATCACGGGGACGCAGAGATGACTTGGATGGTTGGTTCGTCAACGCACGTCCCCGCGGCCGTTCTGAACCACTATCGGAGCCTGGGCCACGATGGTCCACCCAAACATTGGTATCGGGGTCGCTATCTAGTCCAATGGGGGTCGTCGAGCGTGGAATATCACCGAAGTAACTGGTCGCATTCGTCGCCAATGCGGCGGGCGTGACAGGTGCCGAAGGAAGTGCCAAGGCAGGGGGTGACGGGGTACCAGACTTGGATGGAGGCCGAGACGACGACGCAGATGGTGCTGCTGGGCGTTGGGCAGGGAGTTCCTCCGGTTCAGCCGTAAGAACAGATGCAATCTCCGCCTTTGGTGCACCGACGACGACTACGGGCGTTGTTTGAGGAAGCTGACGTTCAGTGGCCACCGAGGGTTTAGCAGGAATAGCCTCCGCGGCTGGGGGTGGTGGTGTCCCTGAGACTGATCGGGGTGGAGTAGAGCCTTGTTTGGACGCAGTATCAGCCTTGAGTACTTCATTTGCGAGAGGGGATGGGGTCTTGACTGCGGCAAGTAGAGGCTCAGCGGCCAATGCCGCAGCCTCACGGGCAGGTGACTCTGGGATAGGACTTGGTGCGCTCGAAACAGAAATAGGTGGTTGTGGGGGCGTCGTGTCGATTTTGTTGACGGATGTAGTAGAGCCTTCCCGGTCAAGTTTACCAGAAACAGACCCGGCAATGGATGCAGTATCGGAGTCTTGAGGAGGCGGGGGGGTAGACGAACTTTCACGTTTCGGCAAACCTGGGATGCTGAACGCAGTGGACGACCGCCGTATTGCCCCTCCGACACGGGAACGGAAGGTTGACTTTCTCTGGGGAGTGGGAGGAGCTGCCATGGTTAAAAAAACAGTAAAAGTTCAAGGGATGGATAGGGATGGAACGAAGGGGATAGCCAAGCAACTAGATGAGGCGGGAATGCAAAGAAGAGATGCGGCAAGGGAACCGACCACGGCGTTCACCTATATACGTGTAAGACATGCCTGATGGTTTCGATGAGGTCAACCATGCGCAAGGGGACAGGAGGAACCGGCCGATACGTAGTCTCCATTTCACGAGGCTGATATGATGCGCACCGCAGAGGGCTGATAATCGCGTGATGAGAAACGGTGAGGCAAACACGTGTTGAGACATAATTTCAACCATCGGCAAGGCGGGCGCGCACCTCCATACTGACGGCAAGCTACTCCTCGAGGACAACTTTATCGAGGACAGGTTCACGCAAAGAAATGCAAAACATTATGTGGTGCAGTCGATGAGTTGGGTGAACGTTCTTCGCACTTGATACTCGCGGAGATTACACGCTGCACAGCCATGTCAATTCTCGATCGAACCATTCCAGGCGCGAAGGGACACACCGAACCACTTGATAAGGGTGTTTGCGATTGCCACGTTGGAACGTTGGAGCGCGCCACAATGGCATCTAAGTAGGATGTGCCCTCTAATTTCTAAAGCACAGCCCGACAGCACTTGACTTGAAACGCACCTCAGACTCCGAGTTAATCCCGGAAGCCACACACGGTTGGGAGGACGGAAAAGACTCCGCATTCCTACAGTCGGCGGTCGCCGGAACTTGTGGGAAATGCAAGTCGCGTGGGCTCGCCTAAATCACGGTTCTACTATAAATTCGCTTACGAAGGTCTACGCTGTGCAAGTTGGGGCAGAAAACTCGCGTTACAGAAAACAACCCTCCCTGTAAGACTTTGAGATGAGTGGCAACAAAAGAAAGCTGCAAGAGCGCGACGGGTCTGATATCGTTGAAGGCAAAGGTATGTCGTTTGTTTTCAAACCAAAGTGTCGCGGTGTTGCTGAAGCAGCTGAACCACTCTTCAACTTCAGACCACGCAGCAAAGTCCCCGAAACTCGCACAAAATGACGCCACCACCAGCACCGGGGACAAGCATGATCTCGTCGATGATGTTCAGAACAGTCCAGGCTGGGACCCTGGTCTACTACCTTTGTTTGACTTTTCGGCATTGACCACTGTGGAGGAGATCTCGGAGCGCTTTTCAGCCATTGCTCGGGAGCTGCTCTGCAACTCGGTTTTGTCCATCGTCCGGAACGGCACGCGGACCGACCTCGACATTCTGGAAGTGGAGTTTTACCTCCAGAAATCGGGTTGCCACGAGGACCCGTTCACTCACGGGAGCGTGGAGCAGGAACGGAGCGGACAGTGGTAAGTCTGGTAACTCTGAAACGATAAATCACATCTTATGTGCCTCATTTTCTTTGTCCCCAGGTATTTTCATCGTTCACCCCGTCGCGTTGACACATGTGCACAGGGTTTGCCAGTAACGGCGGCAGGAAGCTACAGAGGCGGCACTCGCAAAGGCCTGGACCTGACCATCGGCGGTCCCATCGCGAGTCAAACGCCCATCAAGCCTGTGACTTTAAGAGGAGGTGTTCTTTTGCGTACTGTTCGACTCCGCGCGGACAATAAAGTGATATGTGGCCCATCCCTCCTCGTGGACGAGATACTGCGCCTAAGCGATGCTCCTACCATTGATCATCTCGTAAACACGACCTGGAACGGCGATATCTCTGCACTCTCCTCTCCGACATCACCTCGGGGCACGTTTATGTATCTCCAAATGGCGCCTGGAGGCTCGTCTGTCCGCGAGCTTCCTACTGTATACCGTTCCCCTCGCATCGGTCTCGACCTATCCAACCCTGACACGACAGAGTCTATTGTTCATCCCAGAGTTGCTTTCGTTGGAAAACCGTATCGGTACTTTACGCACCCCGAGCTTCTCTCCTACAAGGGACGCGTACAAACGTTTGTCGGCCTATACACCATGCTGATGGAGTCCAAAGGGTACGCAGAAGACTCGATGGAACTGAAGAAGGCACTCCGGGATATGCTGAGACTAGGAGAACAATACGTTTCGAAATACATGGCGGACTACAAATCTGGATATCAATTTGGCAAGCTCCGGCCATTCATCGGTCGTTCTGGAAAGGGTGTATGCCAATCTTCTTCGGAGTACTTGAGGATGATGGGAGCACTGCGCAAGGCACTGCAGACGTAGGGATCATGGGGTTGGCTTGTGGGATTGTAATCGAATGTTATGACTACCACTGTGGTTGATGGTGATAGCTTCGCGACTGCTGGTGAGTACTCCATCGTAAAATTCCAAAGTGTGCACGGTGTCTTAGTAATAATGGAGTGTGGCATACTTCCAGCAGTACTATGGATGTGTGCACGGGTACGACGCAAACGCTGGTCCAGGAAGCAAAGTCCTGGTAACAATTAGAAATATGTCGGCCGGAGCGCACGACTGATTGATCGCTATCGCTAGGAATCCTAAATTCGACGTGTTACAATATCAGCTAGTACCCGACGCGTGTCCTTTCGATGCGCCTGCCGGATGCTCATGGATCGGAACAACTTTGCATAGGAACGATCTGACTCGGAGTTCTATCAAGTGCAAACAACCATTAAAAACCACCTCTGAGAAGTTATGTCGGCTAATTCCAATGCCCAAGTACCATGCGTCGACTCCCATAGCCTGGTCATGAAACTACCCTAGTGACTCCAAGGGCAGTCGTATAAACCATCGCAGAGCAGCCTGAGGTGACTGCATGGATTTCGAGAAAACGCAACTAATTAGTTGGTAGGAGACAAGAAGCCCGAGGGCAGAGAAGAAGCTGGCAAGAGGATAGTCGCAACAAAAATATGGATCCACCTGTACATAAAAGTATAGAGGAAACGAATGTGCTTGTGCAGATTCATATTGTGATCTCATTTGATTGAAAGCTGTCGTTGCTATGGCACTTCGACGGCGGTATTTTCGTCCATCATGAGCCGTGCCAAGCAAGGGCACGTTATGAATGACGGAAAAGCCTACCCTAAGAACAATTGAAGAAAACATTTTATCCTTCAGGTCGCCATCCGCTACGCTGGGAAGTAGATGCGTAGTATGTACCAGTAGACTGGGTTCTGTGAGGTTTGCCTAGGTCATCGTTGGGAATCACGTCATAAGAGTAAACGGTAATGCGAAGCTGAGGCTCTGACTGAAGCACTGATATCTGCTTCAATGGGCAGCAAACCGAGACTTGCCACAGTCGCGCTCCAATACAAAGCTAGAATATACATTCAGTCAAAAGCCACTGAGAGGAGATCATACCCACGGTAGCGGTGCCATAATCGTCGTGAGACTTGGCAGCAGGACTGTTGCCCCTACTGTCCTGAGTCGGTCATACATCGCACCCGCGAAAAGAGGGAGTGCGACGGCAAAAATTGACCTTAGAGTGCTGTTGCCCGACATGGCTGTAGCCACGATTGGGTGACAATGCACGAAAACATCGGCATGGGCACGAAATAAATTCCAGCACCAAACGGGGCTAGGGCAATAATTGGGACGACCCAGTGCACTTGTGGGTATGTGGTGAAGGCAAGCCAGAAAAGACCTTGGATTTGATGTCAGCGATACGGCATTACAGTTACGGACTGCCTGGGGTACGCACTCGCTGGGACGGAAGATATGACGATGAAGCAACCCAGCGTCTGAGGGTGGATAAGTTTTGAGGGTTATCTTCTGCATTCAATGCGACGAGGCAAGAATGGATGGGTTTTCCTTGAGAGGGTGGCTTTATCATCTGAGATGGCGCTGCGATTCTCAGCGATAATTGAATTCGACGATTTGACACGGATCGGAGAATAAGTGAGGAGCACCCAGAAGACAGCTGCACAAAGACAGATGAGAACTAGCACAGACCTTAGCGAATTGATATTGCTCGAGTCTAACCCCGTGCGCGAGCCGTGCTCACACGCAAAATCCATCGGAGTCGTTTGTAACCATTATATCAGGTGGAACTGCAAGGGCAGGCGTCAACCGTTCTGCGAGGCAGCGTTTTGAAGTGCATCAGAATCTGAATCCACATAAGATCCTATGTCAGCATCAGCAGTAGTCCTCTGGTAGCCTAAACCACTTTCAGGAACGTGGTTAGGAAAGAGAGATGGCAACAGCATGTGTCGTGACGATTTAGTAGCATGCAGCATCCGAATCATTAATGTCACGGTGATTGCTACTGCTTAGCTGAATTCGCAAGGTTGGGTGTCAGGCATTTTCCGACTCGGTGGTCAGAACTAGTAGGGTAGAGCGGCAGTTGGCTGAAGTGACGGTGAGCGAAGTGAGGTTAAGTGCCAGTGGGATATTCCGAATCCTCAGGCTGTGGGGCGGGCCGACGTGTGTCACAGTCACGGTGACTCATGGCGGTGCGGCGCGGGACTCGCGCGCCGTAGGGACTGTGGTTTTTCCACACGAATCAGATTTAGCTGCCACTAAGTTACTTGCAAGCCAGTGACTGAGAAGATGTGTCTGCGGTCGAAGGTAGGCTAGTGACCAAGACACAGGTAAGTCAAAATCTGTGGCAAAGAGTAGTATACTGCTAGCAGGTCCATACAATGACTCGGCCTTCCAGCTGGCCTTATAGAAGGATCAATCGGTGAGCTTTGCACACATACTGTTTCTCCTCTCTTTGCCATCGCGTGGTAGCTTAATGGAGCCCTTGCGAGGAACCATGTTTAATTATATTTTCATATGGACCGTTATCGTCTTTCATGACATCAAAAATAGGGTGAGATGATCAATCGTTCACGGTGAATACACAAGAGTGCCTACCGCGCTTCGCTTTCGCAGAACTCTGAGATGCTTGGTGGCGCAAATAGCAACCGAAGAGCGCAAGTGTGTCTTCGGTCTGATCTGCGGGCCCCACACTTGGGGAAAATACACTCGTCAACTTGAAATAAATACCTGTGTGTAAGGGTTTCATACTGTGTGAGTTCGTGACTTGAAGCCTACTCCCAAGCATGAACACACGCATGCAGATCGTCTGCATCCTTGGTTTCCAGGAATTAAATCGGGCTCTTATGTGGGATTTCTTCACGTGGGAGTGACAAAAACCTCAGATTGTATAAAACCTTGTCTCCAGGTCGCAACTTTGGTACGCATCGTTGAACTCGTTGTCCGTCGCGCTATGCATCTCGGCATCATTACACTCTTCTTCCCCTCTCTCTTCATCCTCAGTGGCGTTCTCGCCCAACAGACTGCTGTGGCATCCAGCGGAACGCCTGACGTCACCTACCCCGCTGACGATGCGTTCGTCTTTTGCAGTGCCCAAGACTGCACGGGCACCTGCGAAGTTGTTGACACCGCCAACGTCCCTAGGGATGACGGCGAGTACGCGCCAAATGGCATGGGCTTCCAGTCCATTTACTGGTACGACCCTGGTGACTACCGCTGGACCCTCTACACGTGCGTCGACTATTACAACTGCGATGAAGATGTGACCATTGGGAAAAATACCTGCTATAACCTATATGACAATGGTGTTGCGACCGACTTTACCGAGTATTGGTATTTCGTTGATGGGGTTTCCTGATGTGCAACGAGAGGGGTACGAATATCTCTACGTCTGATTTGAAATGATGGACTCATTTGCGCGCAGGCCTGCAATGAGTGTAGTTGAAATAAAAGGGGGAGTGATAGTGTAGGTGAGAGTTTTTAATGGCCTCAATCAGACCGTGACGTCCTAGTATTATAAATAGGATTTCCGATGTACAAATCTTGGTCTGGTGCGCCTATATATGATCCATGATCTGTTATCGAATGTTACGTCATGCACGAACAGTGAAGAAATATATTGGAGGCAAGCATGCATTTCCATATCTCAACATTGTGGTTCTGGTTGTGGGATCCTTCCGTTTACGTTCTCTGGCATTGCATTCATGATATCGGGAGCCGGTCAGCAGTCGCGTTTTCCTTCGTACACTCGTTAGTGGTGGTGAGTAAGTTGTGAATCTGCGACGCACTCTGACGAATATTCAGTGCGTATCGCAACAAATTTTTCGTGCCGCTGCCAAGGCAGAGGCATGGCAACAAGCTGAATCTATCACCGCAGAATCGATGATTACGACCCTTCTTGATCATACAGACATGTCGAACCAAGGGCGTTTCGATAGGAGTGAAGTGATCCTACAGCTGGAGATGTTACCGAATGCGCACGAGCAGCCAGGTGGCGAGGATGTCCATGTGTAAATTCTGGTGTACTCGTATGACGTTGCCTAAGCATGCACTGGCGTCGCGGTGTGGAGTTGAACCGCTGCCCCCTACCTCCATATTGGCCAGATGCCGCCGTATTGATTGCTTCGACGTGACGACTGGAGTATGCAATAGACGTATCCATGACATCTTAATGGAGATCCCACAGTGCGTTTTGGGTTTTGCGCCCACATGATATGGTCGTACTTAGCACATAAATTGAAACTGCCAAAAGGGATTTCTTAGGTAGAGCTTTCAGAGACGACGATTATTCCTTACCACGAATTACACAATGCGTATGCGTTCCATGCGGGATGCTTACGGCCACACGTCAGTGAGGGGTGACCTGCAACCTCTGACAGCGACTTACTTAAAATCTGAGTTTAATGGTATGCACGACCCGATCGTGAATTGAGAATATTACTAGTAGCGGAGCTCGCCTGCTATTGAGTTTCCGAGTTTTCATGCAACCCGCGGGTTACTGAGACCCGCCAAGATTTGCCTTGTGGATAATATTCTGGATGTGGCCGATTTTTGCCATGCCCACCATATGAGCACGCCTTGTAGTTCCTTGCGCCGCGCGAGCGAACTGACTCAGGCTGTCTTCTCGGAATTGCGCTTTCGTGTCCATGGTTCCGTATTTGAGTGACTCAGGGTATTATCGGATGACAATAAGGTGACAAATTTGGTTGCACCTCGTCAAGCCGCAGTAGCATCTGGGCATCCCGTATTTTGGCCACGTAGTGATATCTCGCCCCAGAAAGAACGACCCAAAGACCAACGATGAAAATATTATTGGCCCAGGGTCGTTCAAGGTTTCGCCAAGTTGAGGCCTAGTGAGGCCTCGCGAGCTGTGCCACGAGCAGAAGGCGTGAGGTCAATTCGGTTGCACCACCGATGACAGTGATAACGATAGCTACAGCCTGGACGAAGCGGTTACCCAAGTGACCGGACTCGAGAGACGTGCAAGGCTTGGTAACATTATAATTATCAACTTG